>CAWWDY010002188.1:0-27004 GCA_963942605.1 Poecilus cupreus | reverse complement strand
GCTTAAAACGGCATTTTTATCTTGCTTTCGCCAACATTAGCTATTATACACGACAGAAACATGAATATGACAGTTTAAATACTTGAAAACGGTGTTTTGTATGCTTTTGCATGCTTAAAACAGCATTTTTATCTTGCTTTCACCAACATTATCTATGATACACGACAGAAACATAAATATGACAGTTTATATACTTGAAAACAGCATTTTGTATGCCTTTGTAAGCTGAAAACAGCTATTTTATCTTGATTTTGCAAACATAAGCAATTACACACGACATATACATGAATATGACAGTTTAAATACTCGAAAACGGTGTTTTGTATGCTTTTGCATGCTTAAAACAGCATTTTTATCTTGCTTTCAGCAACATTAGCTATTATACACGACATATACATGAATATGACAGTTTAAATACTTGAAAACGGTGTTTTGTATGCTTTTGCATGATTAAAACAGCATTTTTTCTTGCTTTCACCAACATTAGCTATTATACACGACAGAAACATGAATATGACAGTTTAAATACTTGAAAAAGCATTTTGTATGTTTTTTCAAGCTGAAAACAGCTATTTTATCTTGATTTTGCAAACATAAGCCATTACACACGACATATACATGAATATGACAGTTTAAATACTTGAAAACAGCATTTTGTATGTTTTTGCACGCTGAAAACAGCTGTTTTATCTTTATTTTGCTAACATAAGCCATTACACGACATATACATTAATATGACAGTTTAAATACTTGAAAACGGTGTTTTGTATGCTTTTGATTGCTTAAAACAGCATTTTTATCTTGCTTTCACCAATTTTAGCTATTATACACGACAGAAACATGAATATGACACTTTAAATACTTGAAAACAGCATTTTGTATGTTTTTGCAAGCTGAAAACAGCTATTTTATTTTGATTTTGCAAACATAAGCCATTACACGACATATACATGAATATGACAGTTTAAATACTTGAAAACGGTATTTTGTATGCTTTTGCATGCTTAAAACAGCATTTTTATCTTGCTTTCACCAACATTAGCTATTATACACGACATATACACGAATATGACAGTTTAAATACTTGAAACCGGTGTTTTGTATGCTTTTGCATGCTTAAAAAAGCATTTTAATCTTGCTTTCACCAACATTAGCTATTATACACGACAGAAACATGAATATGACAGTTTAAAAACTTGAAAACAGCATTTTGTATGTTTTTGCAAGCTGAAAACAGCTATTTTATCTTGATTTTGCAAACATAAGCCATTACACACGACATATACATGAATATGACAGTTTAAATACTTGAAAACGGTGTTTTGTATGCTTTTGCATGCTTAAAAAAGCATTTTTATCTTGCTTTCACCAACATTAGCTATTATACACGACAGAAACATGAATATGACAGTTTAAATACTTGAAAACAGCATTTTGTATGTTTTTGCAAGCTAAAAACAGCTATTTTATCTTGATTTTGCAAACATAAGCCATTACACACGACATATACATGAATATGACAGTTTAAATACTTGAAAACGGTGTTTTGTATGCTTTTGCATGCTTAAAACAGCATTTTTATCTTGCTTTCACCAACATTATCTATGATACACGACAGAAACATGAATATGACAGTTTAAATACTTGACAACAGCATTTTGTATGTTTTTGCAAGCTGAAAACAGCTATTTTATCTTGATTTTGCAAACATAAGCCATTACACACGACATTTACATGAATATGACAGTCAAAATACTTGAAAACGGTGTTTTGTATGCTTTTGCATGCTTAAAACAGCATTTTTATCTTGCTTTCACCAACACGACATATACATGAATATGACAGTTTAAATACTCGAAAACGGTGTTTTGTATGCTTTTGCATGCTTAAAACAGCATTTTTATCTTGCTTTCACCAACATTAGCTATTATACACGACATATACTTGAATATGACAGTTTAAATACTTGAAGACGGGGTTTTGTATGCTTTTGCATGCTTAAAAAAGCATTTTTATCTTGCGTTCACCAACATTAGCTTTTATACACGACAGAAACATGAATATGACAGTTTATATACTTGAAAACAGCATTTTGTATGTTTTTGCAAAGCTGAAAACAGCTATTTTATCTTGATTTTGCAAACATAAGCCATTACACACGACATATACATGAATATGACGGTTTAAATACTTGAAAACAGCATTTTGTATATTTTTGCAAGCTGAAAACAGCTATTTTATATTTATTTTGCAAACATAAGCCATTACACATGACATGTACATGAATATGACAGTTTAAATACTTGAAAACGGTGTTTTGTATGCATTTGCATGCTTAAAACAGCATTCTTATCTTGCTTTCACCAACATTAGCTATTATACACGACAGAAACATGAATATGACAGTTTAAATACTTGAAAACAGCATTTTGTATGTTTTTGCAAGCTGAAAACAGCTATTTTATCTTGATTTTGCAAACATAAGCCATTACACACGACATATACATGAATATGACAGTTTAAATACTTGAGAACGGTGTTTTGTATGCTTTTGCATGCTTAAAACAGCATTTTTATCTTGGTTTCACCAACATTAGCTATTATAAAAAAAAAAAAAAATACTTGAAAACGGTGTTTTGTATGCTTTTGATTGCTTAAAACAGCATTTTTATCTTGGTGTCACCAACATTAGCTATTATAAAAAAAAAATAAATACTTGAAAACGGTGTTTTGTATGCTTTTGATTGCTTAAAACAGCATTTTTATCTAGGTTTCACCAACATTAGCTATTATAAAAAAAAAAATAAATACTTGAAAACGGTGTTTTGTATGCTTTTGATTGCTTAAAACAGCATTTTTATCTTGGTTTCACCAACATTAGCTATTATAAAAAAAAAATTGCTTTTGATTGCTTAAAACAGCATTTTTATCTTGGTTTCACCAACATTAGCTATTATACACGACAGAAACATGAATATGACAGTTTAAATACTTGAAAACATCATTTTGCATGTTTTTGCAAGCTGAGAACAGCTATTTTATCTTGATTTTGCAAACATAAGCCATTACACACGACATGTACATGAATATGACAGTTTAAATACTTGAAAACGGTGTTTTGTATGCTTTTGATTGCTTAAAACAGCATTTTTATCTTGGTTTCACCAACATTAGCTATTATAAAAAAAAAATAAATACTTGAAAACGGTGTTTTGTATGCTTTTGATTGCTTAAAACAGCATTTTTATCTTGGTTTCACCAACATTAGCTATTATAAAAAAAAAAAAAAAATACTTGAAAACGGTGTTTTGTATGCTTTTGATTGCTTAAAACAGCATTTTTATCTTGGTTTCACCAACATTAGCTATTATACACGACAGAAACATGAATATGACAGTTTAAATACTTGAAAACATCATTTTGCATGTTTTTGCAAGCTGAGAACAGCTATTTTATCTTGATTTTGCAAACATAAGCCATTACACACGACATGTACATGAATATGACAGTTTAAATACTTGAAAACGGTGTTTTGTATGCTTTTGCATGTTTAAAACAGCATTTTTATCTTGGTTTCACCAACATTAGCTATTATACACGACATGTACATGATTATGACAGTTTAAATACTTGAAAACGGTGTTTTGTATGCTTTTGCATGCTTAAAACAGCATTTTTATCTTGCTTTCACCAACATTATCTATGATACACGACAGAAACATGAATATGACAGTTTAAATACTTGAAAACAGCATTTTGTATGTTTTTGCAAGCTGAAAACAGCTATTTTATCTTGATTTTGCAAACATAAGCCATTACACACGACATATACATGAATATGACAGTTTAAATACTCGAAAACGGTGTTTTGTATGCTTTTGCATGCTTAAAACAGCATTTTTATCTTGCTTTCACCAACATTAGCTATTATACACGACATTTACATGAATATTTATTTATTTATTTATTTATTTATTTAAATACAGTACCCAACAGGCAGGAGCCTAATAACAGGGCAGGAATAAACATAAGGTTACAAAATAAATTGAAAATGAGACAATCATACAAAATAATTAGACAGTAATAAAAAAAATAATAATTAACATAAAATAGCAGTTTTGAACTGTTTAGGTTTAAGGAGAAAGACATCAGCCGAACTAAATTTAGAATTGTAGAGCAAGCACATTCGATAAATAGGTGATGTAGATAATGCATTGGTTCGGGGAGTAGGTAAATAAAAGGTATTGGAACTACGAGTGGATATAGTAGGAGCGTGGAAAGGAAGCATTGCCAGACACTTAGGATCATCAACTTCGCCGTGAACCAGTTTACTAAGGTATAAAACAGTGTTCATTTCTCGTCTGCAGGATAGACTTAATACATTAAATTTATCCAGTAACTGGCCATAACTAACAGAGTAATCAGGGTAGATGCGATAGATTTTAAAATAAATATATCGCAGGAATTTTTTCTGCACTGACTTGATGTACTTCATAGTATGGATTCCAGATAACTGAACAATACGCAAGTTTAGAGCGAACAAAGGAGTAGAATAACGCGAAAATAGCGATGGTGTTTTGAAAATCACGTGTATTACGGATAATGAATCCAAGCATACGAATAGAAGCGTTATATATATATTGGCAAAGTGATTATGGAAGGACAAGTTGGGATCGAAAGTAACTCCCAGATCTTTAACCATGTGACACCGGGTTAAAATGGAGCCGCCTAAGTAATAATTGTAGGATATGGGAGCTGTTTTTCTGGTGTAAGACATGGAATTACACTTGTTTAGGTTTAAGGATAGTTTATTGGAGCTGCACCATTCAGATAATCGGTCAAGATCATCCTGAAGGATATCACAATCAGAGAGAGAGGAAATAGTTTTAAAAATTTTTAGATCGTCAGCAAATAAAAGATGGTCACAATTTAAAATATCGGTTATGTCATTAATAAATAAAAGAAATAAAAGAGGTCCAAGATTTGAACCCTGGGGAATTCCCGACGTAGCCAAATAGGGAGAAGATTTGTGTCCTAAAAATTGAACAAAAACAGAGCGATTAGTCAAGTAAGAAGAGATTAGGGAAATAAGAGGTGAAGATAATGAAAAAGAGTGTAGCTTATTGATTAAAATATTGTGATCAATACGATCAAATGCCTTAGCAAAGTCGGTATAGATACAATCAACTTGACCCTTCTCATTAAGGACAGATGAAACAATATGCGTAAAATAAGACAAATTGCTAACCGTAGATCTCTTTTCCATAAATCCATGCTGGGAATCTGAGATTAAGTTTTTAATTTTTGAATATATAGACGAATATATAATACTTTTTTTTGCTAAATTAGAAAGAACAGAAATGGGACGATAATTATCAATATTGGAAATATTTCCTGATTTATAAATAGGGGTAATACGGGTAGATTTCCACATATCAGGGAAGGTATTTGTAGCAATTGCCAAGTTGAAAATATGGGAAAGTGCAATAGAAAAGGGATATGTACAGTCCTTAATTATTAGGCTGGGGTTAAGATCGGGACCACATGAGAGGTTAGACTTTAATTTTTTAATAGATGAATTGATATCATCAATAGAAATATTGGTCAAAGCAATAACATTGAGATTAGGAGCTTGGATTGGTGTGGGAGGACTGTTTGAAGGGAGAGAGTAGACGGAATGAAAATAAGAAGCAAATGCATTTGCTATATCACCTGGGCATGAAAATTCAATATTATTATGTGTCATAACATTAGGTAAGGCTGAAGTCTTCCTCTTACAATTAATAAACTGCCAGAATTTATTCGGGTTATCCTTAATAGCGGATTCACAATTTGACACATAATTAGCGTAGGCTACTTTAATGTCCGCTTTTAATTTGGAGCGAAGAGTTTTAAATGTGTTAGTGTAATGTTTATTGTTTTTACATTTAATAGATAATTTTCTATAACGCTCTTTATTTTTAATGGTAGCTCTGATATTGGCAGTAAATCATGGTGGATGCTGGTTCTTATAGGACTGTTTCCTTGGAATGCACTGATCAAAAAAAGAATAAAGCGTGTCATACAGAAAGGTGCAAGCAGAGTTGACGTCAGTAAAATTTTTCAGTACATTCCAATCAAACTGTCCTATAAGAGCATAAAGTTTTTTGAAATCAGTTTTTTTTAAATTGTAAGCATAGCTGTTGGTATTTTTTATAAATTTGGTAGAACTACGGTTGGTTGACAACGTAACATTTAAAGCGGGATGATGATCGTATTCAGTGTCGAATATCAAATCAGACGAGCGTATAACTGAACAAGATGCGTTACATACTACCAGATCAAGCAGCCTGTCATGTGAGTTGCGAACATTATTAAATTGTGTGGCATTGAAGAAAGCAAGCAGAGTTTCAAACCTGTTAACTCTAGGGGAATTATGTTCAGCTGTAAGTTCAGGTATATTAAAATCCCCTAAGATGATAAAATTATTGTTTTGCAAAAATGGCAGTGTCTCGAAAAAATCGTAGATGCAATTGAAATTACTATTAGATAAAGATGGAGGAATATAAACAACAAAAATGTAAAGAGGACAATTGCTAAAAACGATTTGAGCACAAACAATATCCACGTTGACAGGTAGTATAGTCGAATAATTAGTCAGATCAACGCTAAAAGATGTGAAGCCATTGTTTATCATTAACAGGACTCCGCCACCGCGACTCATTTGACAGGCGTTAAAATTACGGTCAGTGCGATAAATATTATAAGTATTATCACATAGTTCAGCATTATAAACAGAATTATTTGACCATGTTTCAGATAAAGCAATGATGTCGTAGTTAAGTATCTGACTAAGTGAAAAATGTGCATTAATTTTGTTATTTAAACTTTGAACATTCTGATAGTAACAAGTGAGTTTGCTAGAATTACATTTACTTAGATTGCTATTCTGTGATTGCTATTTACCCAATATGCTAGTTTTAAACTTCTTGAGATTGTCAGCAAAGACATGACAACTAGAATCCCAAACATTGTGATAGGTGTTGAAGTCTGTTTTATGAACTTCGTTATGATGAACACAATTGATGCATTTGGATTCGGAAGAAGTGCAGTCTTTGATGCGGTGATCGCCAGCACATTGGGTGCAGGAAACTGGCATGGAACATTGTTTGGCGAAATGATGAAACCCGCAGCAGTTGTAACAGCGCCGTAGCTCAATTGCATCGTAGATAGCACAGTAATCGTATCCAACAAATAGTTTCTCAGCTTCGAATATTTTGTTGTAAGTAGTTCTGTCAACTTGGAGTAATGCCTGGTATACATTATTTTTCTTCTTCAGTGGACTAATATCAAGAATCTCGCATTTGGATTTTTCATTAAAGGATGATTTGTTTTGATTGATCAAGTAGTTCATTAACTGTTCTTTGGATATCTTTTCTGTGATTCCGACTACTCTGATTTGTGGATTAAGAATTGGTAACTGTTTAACTTCATATTTGTCGGACAGATTTGAATTAATCAGATTCGTTAAATTTTCA
This sequence comes from Poecilus cupreus, assembly GCA_963942605.1. Taxonomy (NCBI): domain Eukaryota; kingdom Metazoa; phylum Arthropoda; class Insecta; order Coleoptera; family Carabidae; genus Poecilus; species Poecilus cupreus. Next base: position 19,487 of record CAWWDY010002188.1, on the reverse strand, counting down.
GGACCCTCATCATTATTGCAAGTTATTATTAAGCCACCATTGCTTGCTTTTTTGACATCACAAAGCGAGATCTTGCTAGCAATAGGATCGACAATTTTTAATATTTCAGACTTGGTAGAAGAGGTTGTTTGAGACGAATTTTTTGGCTTGATTAACACTGGCGGATCAGATCTACGTACGACACTGGAAAATGTTCTTTGGAGTTCAGGTTGACGAGATGATGGGGTATTTTTATTAAAAAATTCTGCGAGTTTGGAATCAATTGAATTTTGCAATTCGATTTTGACAGTAGACATGGTAGAATTAATAAGATTAGTGATATCATCTTTTAATGTGTCAAAAGATTTATTTAGAGTGATGAAGTCTGATTGGGTTGCGACTTTAGAAAAGTTTGAGTTAATATTATTAATGACTGATTCCACATTGATGACTTTAGAATTGTCAACTACTTCACAGTTTATTCTGCAGGAGGGACACCAATAAAAAAGATTTCTAGATTTATCAAGTAGCTTAAATTCTTCTTCGGTAAAATTAGCGCAAGTGGCATGATACAACTTTTTGCAGGAACCCTCACAACCGACTTGTGTATCTCTTGATTTGAACTTAAGTTTACACTTTGCACAGTCAGTCATTGTTAAATTGTAAAATAAAAATCATTAGAATAATAAGTTAAAATTTGAATTAACATAATAAATAAGACAATATGTTAAAATTTGAATTAAAATAATGAATATTTTGTAAAAAATGGAGTAATTATTTGAGTTAAGATTTAAAATATTAGTTTAAAAAAATAAATTAGTTAATTTTTAAAATTAAAAGTCATTGACAGTTAGTATATTAAAAACAGATGATGACACTTAATTAAATTAGTAAAGTACTGGTTTAAGTTTGTTTAATGCATCAAGTTAAGATATGTTTTAAGTCACATGTAGTAAAAATAGGTCAAAAATGGTAAAAACGTTGATGAATCACAAATGAGTACAAGTTCGACAAACAACAGCAATACGGTGCAATCAGCAAAAACAAGATGAACAATTTGATGCCAGGCACAAATATTAAAGATCACTAACACAGCGTTGAAAACTCAAGAAACCCAGAGCAAAACAATATACGACTTCACAACTATATAACCAAGTAGATAATATGACAGTTTAAATACTTGAAAACGGTGTTTTGTATGCTTTTGCATGATTAAAACAGCATTTTTATCTTGCTTTCACCAACATTAGCTATTATACACGACAGAAACATGAATATGACAGTTTAAATACTTGAAAACGGTGTTTTGTATGCTTTTGCATGCTTAAAACAGCATTTTTATCTTGCTTTCACCAACATTATCTATGATACACGACAGAAACATAAATATGACAGTTTATATACTTGAAAACAGCATTTTGTATGCCTTTGTAAGCTGAAAACAGCTATTTTATCTTGATTTTGCAAACATAAGCAATTACACACGACATATACATGAATATGACAGTTTAAATACTCGAAAACGGTGTTTTGTATGCTTTTGCATGCTTAAAACAGCATTTTTATCTTGCTTTCAGCAACATTAGCTATTATACACGACATATACATGAATATGACAGTTTAAATACTTGAAAACGGTGTTTTGTATGCTTTTGCATGATTAAAACAGCATTTTTTCTTGCTTTCACCAACATTAGCTATTATACACGACAGAAACATGAATATGACAGTTTAAATACTTGAAAAAGCATTTTGTATGTTTTTGCAAGCTGAAAACAGCTATTTTATCTTGATTTTGCAAACATAAGCCATTACACACGACATATACATGAATATGACAGTTTAAATACTTGAAAACAGCATTTTGTATGTTTTTGCACGCTGAAAACAGCTGTTTTATCTTTATTTTGCTAACATAAGCCATTACACGACATATACATGAATATGACAGTTTAAATACTTGAAAACGGTGTTTTGTATGCTTTTGATTGCTTAAAACAGCATTTTTATCTTGCTTTCACCAATTTTAGCTATTATACACGACAGAAACATGAATATGACACTTTAAATACTTGAAAACAGCATTTTGTATGTTTTTGCAAGCTGAAAACAGCTATTTTATTTTGATTTTGCAAACATAAGCCATTACACGACATATACATGAATATGACAGTTTAAATACTTGAAAACGGTATTTTGTATGCTTTTGCATGCTTAAAACAGCATTTTTATCTTGCTTTCACCAACATTAGCTATTATACACGACATATACACGAATATGACAGTTTAAATACTTGAAACCGGTGTTTTGTATGCTTTTGCATGCTTAAAAAAGCATTTTAATCTTGCTTTCACCAACATTAGCTATTATACACGACAGAAACATGAATATGACAGTTTAAAAACTTGAAAACAGCATTTTGTATGTTTTTGCAAGCTGAAAACAGCTATTTTATCTTGATTTTGCAAACATAAGCCATTACACACGACATATACATGAATATGACAGTTTAAATACTTGAAAACGGTGTTTTGTATGCTTTTGCATGCTTAAAAAAGCATTTTTATCTTGCTTTCACCAACATTAGCTATTATACACGACAGAAACATGAATATGACAGTTTAAATACTTGAAAACAGCATTTTGTATGTTTTTGCAAGCTAAAAACAGCTATTTTATCTTGATTTTGCAAACATAAGCCATTACACACGACATATACATGAATATGACAGTTTATATACTTGAGAACGGTGTTTTGTATGCTTTTGCATGCTTAAAACAGCTTTTTTATCTTGCTTTCACCAACATTAGCTATTATACACGACAGAAACACGAATATGACAGTTTAAATACTTGAAAACGGTGTTTTGTATGCTTTTGCATGCTTAAAACAGCATTTTTATCTTGCTTTCACCAACATTATCTATGATACACGACAGAAACATGAATATGACAGTTTAAATACTTGACAACAGCATTTTGTATGTTTTTGCAAGCTGAAAACAGCTATTTTATCTTGATTTTGCAAACATAAGCCATTACACACGACATTTACATGAATATGACAGTCAAAATACTTGAAAACGGTGTTTTGTATGCTTTTGCATGCTTAAAACAGCATTTTTATCTTGCTTTCACCAACACGACATATACATGAATATGACAGTTTAAATACTCGAAAACGGTGTTTTGTATGCTTTTGCATGCTTAAAACAGCATTTTTATCTTGCTTTCACCAACATTAGCTATTATACACGACATATACTTGAATATGACAGTTTAAATACTTGAAGACGGGGTTTTGTATGCTTTTGCATGCTTAAAAAAGCATTTTTATCTTGCGTTCACCAACATTAGCTTTTATACACGACAGAAACATGAATATGACAGTTTATATACTTGAAAACAGCATTTTGTATGTTTTTGCAAAGCTGAAAACAGCTATTTTATCTTGATTTTGCAAACATAAGCCATTACACACGACATATACATGAATATGACGGTTTAAATACTTGAAAACAGCATTTTGTATATTTTTGCAAGCTGAAAACAGCTATTTTATATTTATTTTGCAAACATAAGCCATTACACATGACATGTACATGAATATGACAGTTTAAATACTTGAAAACGGTGTTTTGTATGCATTTGCATGCTTAAAACAGCATTCTTATCTTGCTTTCACCAACATTAGCTATTATACACGACAGAAACATGAATATGACAGTTTAAATACTTGAAAACAGCATTTTGTATGTTTTTGCAAGCTGAAAACAGCTATTTTATCTTGATTTTGCAAACATAAGCCATTACACACGACATATACATGAATATGACAGTTTAAATACTTGAGAACGGTGTTTTGTATGCTTTTGCATGCTTAAAACAGCATTTTTATCTTGGTTTCACCAACATTAGCTATTATAAAAAAAAAAAAAAATACTTGAAAACGGTGTTTTGTATGCTTTTGATTGCTTAAAACAGCATTTTTATCTTGGTGTCACCAACATTAGCTATTATAAAAAAAAAAAAAAAACTTGAAAACGGTGTTTTGTATGCTTTTGATTGCTTAAAACAGCATTTTTATCTAGGTTTCACCAACATTAGCTATTATAAAAAAAAAAAATAAATACTTGAAAACGGTGTTTTGTATGCTTTTGATTGCTTAAAACAGCATTTTTATCTTGGTTTCACCAACATTAGCTATTATAAAAAAAAAATTGCTTTTGATTGCTTAAAACAGCATTTTTATCTTGGTTTCACCAACATTAGCTATTATACACGACAGAAACATGAATATGACAGTTTAAATACTTGAAAACATCATTTTGCATGTTTTTGCAAGCTGAGAACAGCTATTTTATCTTGATTTTGCAAACATAAGCCATTACACACGACATGTACATGAATATGACAGTTTAAATACTTGAAAACGGTGTTTTGTATGCTTTTGATTGCTTAAAACAGCATTTTTATCTTGGTTTCACCAACATTAGCTATTATAAAAAAAAAATAAATACTTGAAAACGGTGTTTTGTATGCTTTTGATTGCTTAAAACAGCATTTTTATCTTGGTTTCACCAACATTAGCTATTATAAAAAAAAAAAATAAATACTTGAAAACGGTGTTTTGTATGCTTTTGATTGCTTAAAACAGCATTTTTATCTTGGTTTCACCAACATTAGCTATTATACACGACAGAAACATGAATATGACAGTTTAAATACTTGAAAACATCATTTTGCATGTTTTTGCAAGCTGAGAACAGCTATTTTATCTTGATTTTGCAAACATAAGCCATTACACACGACATGTACATGAATATGACAGTTTAAATACTTGAAAACGGTGTTTTGTATGCTTTTGCATGTTTAAAACAGCATTTTTATCTTGGTTTCACCAACATTAGCTATTATACACGACATGTACATGATTATGACAGTTTAAATACTTGAAAACGGTGTTTTGTATGCTTTTGCATGCTTAAAACAGCATTTTTATCTTGCTTTCACCAACATTATCTATGATACACGACAGAAACATGAATATGACAGTTTAAATACTTGAAAACAGCATTTTGTATGTTTTTGCAAGCTGAAAACAGCTATTTTATCTTGATTTTGCAAACATAAGCCATTACACACGACATATACATGAATATGACAGTTTAAATACTCGAAAACGGTGTTTTGTATGCTTTTGCATGCTTAAAACAGCATTTTTATCTTGCTTTCACCAACATTAGCTATTATACACGACATTTACATGAATATTTATTTATTTATTTATTTATTTATTTATTTATTTAAATACAGTACCCAACAGGCAGGAGCCTAATAACAGGGCAGGAATAAACATAAGGTTACAAAATAAATTGAAAATGAGACAATCATACAAAATAATTAGACAGTAATAAAAAAAATAATAATTAACATAAAATAGCAGTTTTGAACTGTTTAGGTTTAAGGAGAAAGACATCAGCCGAACTAAATTTAGAATTGTAGAGCAAGCACATTCGATAAATAGGTGATGTAGATAATGCATTGGTTCGGGGAGTAGGTAAATAAAAGGTATTGGAACTACGAGTGGATATAGTAGGAGCGTGGAAAGGAAGCATTGCCAGACACTTAGGATCATCAACTTCGCCGTGAACCAGTTTACTAAGGTATAAAACAGTGTTCATTTCTCGTCTGCAGGATAGACTTAATACATTAAATTTATCCAGTAACTGGCCATAACTAACAGAGTAATCAGGGTAGATGCGATAGATTTTAAAATAAATATATCGCAGGAATTTTTTCTGCACTGACTTGATGTACTTCATAGTATGGATTCCAGATAACTGAACAATACGCAAGTTTAGAGCGAACAAAGGAGTAGAATAACGCGAAAATAGCGATGGTGTTTTGAAAATCACGTGTATTACGGATAATGAATCCAAGCATACGAATAGAAGCGTTATATATATATTGGCAAAGTGATTATGGAAGGACAAGTTGGGATCGAAAGTAACTCCCAGATCTTTAACCATGTGACACCGGGTTAAAATGGAGCCGCCTAAGTAATAATTGTAGGATATGGGAGCTGTTTTTCTGGTGTAAGACATGGAATTACACTTGTTTAGGTTTAAGGATAGTTTATTGGAGCTGCACCATTCAGATAATCGGTCAAGATCATCCTGAAGGATATCACAATCAGAGAGAGAGGAAATAGTTTTAAAAATTTTTAGATCGTCAGCAAATAAAAGATGGTCACAATTTAAAATATCGGTTATGTCATTAATAAATAAAAGAAATAAAAGAGGTCCAAGATTTGAACCCTGGAGAATTCCCGACGTAGCCAAATAGGGAGAAGATTTGTGTCCTAAAAATTGAACAAAAACAGAGCGATTAGTCAAGTAAGAAGAGATTAGGGAAATAAGAGGTGAAGATAATGAAAAAGAGTGTAGCTTATTGATTAAAATATTGTGATCAATACGATCAAATGCCTTAGCAAAGTCGGTATAGATACAATCAACTTGACCCTTCTCATTAAGGACAGATGAAACAATATGCGTAAAATAAGACAAATTGCTAACCGTAGATCTCTTTTCCATAAATCCATGCTGGGAATCTGAGATTAAGTTTTTAATTTTTGAATATATAGACGAATATATAATACTTTTTTTTGCTAAATTAGAAAGAACAGAAATGGGACGATAATTATCAATATTGGAAATATTTCCTGATTTATAAATAGGGGTAATACGGGTAGATTTCCACATATCAGGGAAGGTATTTGTAGCAATTGCCAAGTTGAAAATATGGGAAAGTGCAATAGAAAAGGGATATGTACAGTCCTTAATTATTAGGCTGGGGTTAAGATCGGGACCACATGAGAGGTTAGACTTTAATTTTTTAATAGATGAATTGATATCATCAATAGAAATATTGGTCAAAGCAATAACATTGAGATTAGGAGCTTGGATTGGTGTGGGAGGACTGTTTGAAGGGAGAGAGTAGACGGAATGAAAATAAGAAGCAAATGCATTTGCTATATCACCTGGGCATGAAAATTCAATATTATTATGTGTCATAACATTAGGTAAGGCTGAAGTCTTCCTCTTACAATTAATAAACTGCCAGAATTTATTCGGGTTATCCTTAATAGCGGATTCACAATTTGACACATAATTAGCGTAGGCTACTTTAATGTCCGCTTTTAATTTGGAGCGAAGAGTTTTAAATGTGTTAGTGTAATGTTTATTGTTTTTACATTTAATAGATAATTTTCTATAACGCTCTTTATTTTTAATGGTAGCTCTGATATTGGCAGTAAATCATGGTGGATGCTGGTTCTTATAGGACTGTTTCCTTGGAATGCACTGATCAAAAAAAGAATAAAGCGTGTCATACAGAAAGGTGCAAGCAGAGTTGACGTCAGTAAAATTTTTCAGTACATTCCAATCAAACTGTCCTATAAGAGTATAAAGTTTTTTGAAATCAGTTTTTTTTAAATTGTAAGCATAGCTGTTGGTATTTTTTATAAATTTGGTAGAACTACGGTTGGTTGACAACGTAACATTTAAAGCGGGATGATGATCGTATTCAGTGTCGAATATCAAATCAGACGAGCGTATAACTGAACAAGATGCGTTACATACTACCAGATCAAGCAGCCTGTCATGTGAGTTGCGAATATTATTAAATTGTGTGGCATTGAAGAAAGCAAGCAGAGTTTCAAACCTGTTAACTCTAGGGGAATTATGTTCAGCTGTAAGTTCAGGTATATTAAAATCCCCTAAGATGATAAAATTATTGTTTTGCAAAAATGGCAGTGTCTCGAAAAAATCGTAGATGCAATTGAAATTACTATTAGATAAAGATGGAGGAATATAAACAACAAAAATGTAAAGAGGACAATTGCTAAAAACGATTTGAGCACAAACAATATCCACGTTGACAGGTAGTATAGTCGAATAATTAGTCAGATCAACGCTAAAAGATGTGAAGCCATTGTTTATCATTAACAGGACTCCGCCACCGCGACTCATTTGACAGGCGTTAAAATTACGGTCAGTGCGATAAATATTATAAGTATTATCACATAGTTCAGCATTATAAACAGAATTATTTGACCATGTTTCAGATAAAGCAATGATGTCGTAGTTAAGTATCTGACTAAGTGAAAAATGTGCATTAATTTTGTTATTTAAACTTTGAACATTCTGATAGTAACAAGTGAGTTTGCTAGAATTACATTTACTTAGATTGCTATTCTGTGATTGCTATTTACCCAATATGCTAGTTTTAAACTTCTTGAGATTGTCAGCAAAGACATGACAACTAGAATCCCAAACATTGTGATAGGTGTTGAAGTCTGTTTTATGAACTTCGTTATGATGAACACAATTGATGCATTTGGATTCGGAAGAAGTGCAGTCTTTGATGCGGTGATCGCCAGCACATTGGGTGCAGGAAACTGGCATGGAACATTGTTTGGCGAAATGATGAAACCCGCAGCAGTTGTAACAGCGCCGTAGCTCAATTGCATCGTAGATAGCACAGTAATCGTATCCAACAAATAGTTTCTCAGCTTCGAATATTTTGTTGTAAGTAGTTCTGTCAACTTGGAGTAATGCCTGGTATACATTATTTTTCTTCTTCAGTGGACTAATATCAAGAATCTCGCATTTGGATTTTTCATTAAAGGATGATTTGTTTTGATTGATCAAGTAGTTCATTAACTGTTCTTTGGATATCTTTTCTGTGATTCCGACTACTCTGATTTGTGGATTAAGAATTGGTAACTGTTTAACTTCATATTTGTCGGACAGATTTGAATTAATCAGATTCGTTAAATTTTCAGGACCCTCATCATTATTGCAAGTTATTATTAAGCCACCATTGCTTGCTTTTTTGACATCACAAAGCGAGATCTTGCTAGCAATAGGATCGACAATTTTTAATATTTCAGACTTGGTAGAAGAGGTTGTTTGAGACGAATTTTTTGGCTTGATTAACACTGGCGGATCAGATCTACGTACGACACTGGAAAATGTTCTTTGGAGTTCAGGTTGACGAGATGATGGGGTATTTTTATTAAAAAATTCTGCGAGTTTGGAATCAATTGAATTTTGCAATTCGATTTTGACAGTAGACATGGTAGAATTAATAAGATTAGTGATATCATCTTTTAATGTGTCAAAAGATTTATTTAGAGTGATGAAGTCTGATTGGGTTGCGACTTTAGAAAAGTTTGAGTTAATATTATTAATGACTGATTCCACATTGATGACTTTAGAATTGTCAACTACTTCACAGTTTATTCTGCAGGAGGGACACCAATAAAAAAGATTTCTAGATTTATCAAGTAGCTTAAATTCTTCTTCGGTAAAATTAGCGCAAGTGGCATGATACAACTTTTTGCAGGAACCCTCACAACCGACTTGTGTATCTCTTGATTTGAACTTAAGTTTACACTTTGCACAGTCAGTCATTGTTAAATTGTAAAATAAAAATCATTAGAATAATAAGTTAAAATTTGAATTAACATAATAAATAAGACAATATGTTAAAATTTGAATTAAAATAATGAATATTTTGTAAAAAATGGAGTAATTATTTGAGTTAAGATTTAAAATATTAGTTTAAAAAAATAAATTAGTTAATTTTTAAAATTAAAAGTCATTGACAGTTAGTATATTAAAAACAGATGATGACACTTAATTAAATTAGTAAAGTACTGGTTTAAGTTTGTTTAATGCATCAAGTTAAGATATGTTTTAAGTCACATGTAGTAAAAATAGGTCAAAAATGGTAAAAACGTTGATGAATCACAAATGAGTACAAGTTCGACAAACAACAGCAATACGGTGCAATCAGCAAAAACAAGATGAACAATTTGATGCCAGGCACAAATATTAAAGATCACTAACACAGCGTTGAAAACTCAAGAAACCCAGAGCAAAACAATATACGACTTCACAACTATATAACCAAGTAGATAATATGACAGTTTAAATACTTGAAAACGGTGTTTTGTATGCTTTTGCATGATTAAAACAGCATTTTTATCTTGCTTTCACCAACATTAGCTATTATACACGACAGAAACATGAATATGACAGTTTAAATACTTGAAAAAAGCATTTTGTATGTTTTTGCAAGCTGAAAACAGCTATTTTATCTTGATTTTACAAACATAAGCCATTACACATGACATATACATGAATATGACAGATTAAATACTTGAAAACGGTGTTTTGTATGCTTTTGATTGCTTAAAACGGCATTTTTATCTTGCTTTCACCAACATTAGCTATTATACACGACAGAAACATGAAAGTGACAGTTTAAATACTTGAAAACAGCATTTTGTATGTTTTTGCAAACTGAAAACAGCTATTTTATCTTGATTTTACAAACATAAGCCATTACACATGACATATACATGAATATGACAGATTAAATACTTGAAAACGGTGTTATGTATGCTTTTGATTGCTTAAAACGGCATTTTTATCTTGCTTTCACCAACATTAGCTATTATACACGACAGAAACATGAATATGACAGTTTAAATACTTGAAAACAGCATTTTGTATGTTTTTGCAAGCTGAAAACAGCTATTTTATCTTGATTTTGCAAACATAAGCCATTACACACGACATGTACATAAATATGACAGTGTAAATACTTGAGAACGGTGTTTTGTATGCTTTTGCATGCTTAAAACAGCATTCTTATCTTGCTTTCACCAACATTAGCTATTATACACGACAGAAACATGAATATGACAGTTTAAATACTTGAAAACAGCATTTTGTATGTTTTTGCAGGCTGAAAACAGCTATTTTATCTTGATTTTACAAACATAAGCCATTACACATGACATATACATGAATATGACAGTTTAAATACTTGAAAACGGTGTTTTGTATGCTTTTGATTGCTTAAAACGGCATTTTTATCTTGCTTTCACCAACATTAGCTATTATACACGACAGAAACATGAATATGACAGTTTAAATACTTGAAAACAGCATTTTGTATGTTTTTGCAAGCTGAAAACAGCTATTTTATCTTAATTTTTCAAACATAAGCCATTACACACGACATATACATGAATATGAAAGTTTAAATACTTGAAAACGGTGTTTTGTATGCTTTTGCATGCTTAAAAAAGCATTTTTATCTTGCTTTCACCAACATTAGCTATTATACACGACAGAAACATGAATATGACAGTTTAAATACTTGAAAACAGCATTTTGTATGTTTTTGCAAGCTGAAAACAGCTATTTTATCTTAATTTTTCAAACATAAGCCATTACACACGACATATACATGAATATGAAAGTTTAAATACTTGAAAACGGTGTTTTGTATGCTTTTGCATGCTTAAAAAAGCATTTTTATCTTGCTTTCACCAACATTAGCTATTATACACGACAGAAACATGAATATGATAGTTTAAATACTTGAAAACAGCATTTTGTATGTTTTTGCAAGCTGAAAACAGCTATTTTATCTTTATTTTGCAAACATAAGCCATTACACACGACATATACATGAATATGACAGTTTAAATACTTGAAAACGGTGTTTTGTATGCTTTTGATTGCTTAAAACGGCATTTTTATCTTGCTTTCACCAACATTAGCTATTATACACGACATAAACATGAATATGACAGTTTAAATACTTAAAAACAGCATTTTGTATGTTTTTGCAAGCTGAAAACAGCTATTTTATCTTTATTTTGCAAACATAAGCCCTTACACGACATATACATGAATATGACAGTTTAAATACTTGAAACCGGTGTTTAGTATGCTTTTGCATGCTTAAAACAGCATTTTTATCTTGCTTTCACCAACATTAGCTATTATACACGACATGTACATGAATATGACAGTTTATATACTCGAAAACGGTGTTTTGTATGCTTTTGCATGCTTAAAACAGCATTTTTATCTTGCTTTCACCAACATTAGCTATTATACACGACAGAAACATGAATATGACAGTTCAAATACTTGAAAACAGCATTTTGTATGTTTTTGCAAGCTGAATACAGCTATTTTATCTTGATTTTGCAAACATAAGCCATTACACACGACATATACATGAATATGACAGTTTAAAATACTTGAAAACGGTGTTTTGTATGCTTTTGTATGCTTAAAACACTATTTTTTTCTTGCTTTCACCAACATTAGCTATTATACACGACAGAAACATGAATATGACAGTTTAAATACTTGAAAACGGTGTTTTGTATGCTTTTACATGGTTAAAACAGTATTTTTATCTTGCTTTCACCTACATTAGCTATTATACAAGACAGAAACATGAATATGACAGTTAAAATACTTGAAAACAGCATTTTGTATGTTTTTGCAAGCTGAAAACAGCTATTTTACCTTGAATTTGCAAACATAAGCCATTACACACGACATGTACATGAATATGACAGTTTAAATACTTGAAAACGGTGTTTTGTATGCTTTTGTATTTTTAAAACAGCATTTTTATCTTGCTTTCACCAACATTAGCTATTATACACGACAGAAACATGAATATGACAGTTTAAATACTTAAAAACAGCATTTTGTATGTTTTTGCAAGCTGAAAACAGCTATTTTATCTTTATTTTGCAAACATAAGCCCTTACACGACATATACATGAATATGACAGTTTAAATACTTGAAACCGGTGTTTAGTATGCTTTTGCATGCTTAAAACAGCATTTTTATCTTGCTTTCACCAACATTAGCTATTATACACGACATGTACATGAATATGACAGTTTAAATACTCGAAAACGGTGTTTTGTATGCTTTTGCATGCTTAAAACAGCATTTTTATCTTGCTTTCACCAACATTAGCTATTATACACGACAGAAACATGAATATGACAGTTCAAATACTTGAAAACAGCATTTTGTATGTTTTTGCAAGCTGAATACAGCTATTTTATCTTGATTTTGCAAACATAAGCCATTACACACGACATATACATGAATATGACAGTTTAAAATACTTGAAAACGGTGTTTTGTATGCTTTTGTATGCTTAAAACACTATTTTTTTCTTGCTTTCACCAACATTAGCTATTATACACGACAGAAACATGAATATGACAGTTTAAATACTTGAAAACGGTGTTTTGTATGCTTTTACATGGTTAAAACAGTATTTTTATCTTGCTTTCACCTACATTAGCTATTATACAAGACAGAAACATGAATATGACAGTTAAAATACTTGAAAACAGCATTTTGTATGTTTTTGCAAGCTGAAAACAGCTATTTTACCTTGAATTTGCAAACATAAGCCATTACACACGACATGTACATGAATATGACAGTTTAAATACTTGAAAACGGTGTTTTGTATGCTTTTGTATTTTTAAAACAGCATTTTTATCTTGCTTTCACCAACATTAGCTATTATACACGACAGAAACATGAATATGACAGTTTAAATACTTGAAAACAGCATTTTGTATGTTTTTGCAAGCTGAAAACAGCTATTTTATCTTGATTTTGCAAACATAAGCCATTACACACGACATATACATGAATATGACAGTTTATATACTTAAAAACGGTGTTTTGTATGCTTTTGATTGCTTAAAACAGCATTTTTATCTTGCTTTTACCAACATTAGCTATTATACACGACAGAAACATGAACATGACAGTTTAAATACTTGAAAACGGTGTTTTGTATGCTTTTGCATGCTTAAAACAGCATTTTTATCTTGCTTTCACCAACATTAGCTATTATACATGACAAAAACTTGAATATGACAGTTTAAATACTTGAAAACAGCATTTTGTATGTTTTTGCAAGCTGAAAACAGCTATTTTATCTTGATTTTGCAAACATAAGCCATTACACAGGACATGTACATGAATATGACAGTTTAAATACTTGAAAACGGTGTTTTGTATGCTTTTCCATGCTTAAAACAGATTTTTTATCTTGCTTTCAACAACATTAACTATTATACACGACAGAAACATGAATATGACAGTTTAAATACTTGAAAACAGCATTTTGTATGTTTTTGCAAGCTGAAAACAGCTATTTTATCTTTATTTTGCAAACATAAGCCATTACACGACATATACATGAATATGACAGTTTAAATACTTGAAACCGGTGTTTAGTATGCTTTTGCATGCTTAAAACAGCATTTTTATCTTGCTTTCACCAACATTTGCTATTATACACGACATGTACATGAATATGACAGTTTAAATACTTGAAAACGGTGTTTTGTATGCTTTTGCATGCTTAAAACAGCATTTTTATCTTGCTTTCACCAACATTAGCTATTATACACGACAGAAACATGAATATGACAGTTTAAATACTTGAAAACAGCATTTTGTATGTTTTTGCAAGCTGAAAACAGCTATTTTATCTTGATTTTGCAAACATAAGCCATTACACACGACATATACACGAATATGACAGTTTAAATACTTGAAAACGGTGTTTTGTATGCATTTGTATGCTTAAAACACTATTTTTATCTTGCTTTCACCAACATTAGCTATTATACACGACAGAAACATGAATATGACAGTTTAAATACTTGAAAACGGTGTTTTGTATGCTTTTGTATGGTTAAAACAGCATTTTTATCTTGCTTTCACCAACATTAGCTATTATACACGACAGAAACATGAATATGACAGTTCAAATACTTGAAAACAGCATTTTGTATGTTTTTGCAAGCTGAAAACAGCTATTTTACCTTGATTTTGCAAACATAAGAAATTACACACGACATGTACAAGAATATGACAGTTTAAATACTTGAAAATGGTGTTTTGTATGCTTTTTATGCTTAAAACAGCATTTTTATCTTGCTTTCACCAACATTAGCTATTATACACGACAGAAACATGAATATGACAATTTAAATACTTGAAAACGGTGTTTTGTATGCTTTTGCATGCTTAGAACAGCATTTTTATCTTGCTTTCACCAACATTAGCTATTATACACGTCAGAAACATGAATATGACAGTTTAAATATTTGAAAACAACATTTTGAATGTTTTTGCAAGCTGAAAACAGCTATTTTATCTTGATTTTGCAAACATAAGCCATTACACACGACATGTACATAAATATGACAATTTAAATACTTGAAAACGGTGTTTTGTATGCTTTTGCATGTTTAAAACAGCATTTTTATCTTGCTTTCACCAACATTAGCTATTATACACGACAGTTCAAATACTTGAAAACAGAATTTTGTATGTTTTTGCAAGCTAAAAACAGCTATTTTATCTTGATTTTGCAAACATAAGTCATTACACACGACATGTACATGAATATGACAGTTTAAATACTTGAAAACGGTGTTTTGTATGCTTTTGCATGTTTAAAACAGCATTTTTATCTTGCTTTCACCAACATTAGCTATTATACATGACAAAAACTTGAATATGACAGTTTAAATACTTAAAAACAGCATTTTGTATGTTTTTGCAAGCTGAAAACAGCTATTTTATCTTTATTTTGCAAACATAAGCCCTTACACGACATATACATGAATATGACAGTTTAAATACTTGAAACCGGTGTTTAGTATGCTTTTGCATGCTTAAAACAGCATTTTTATCTTGCTTTCACCAACATTAGCTATTATACACGACATGTACATGAATATGACAGTTTATATACTCGAAAACGGTGTTTTGTATGCTTTTGCATGCTTAAAACAGCATTTTTATCTTGCTTTCACCAACATTAGCTATTATACACGACAGAAACATGAATATGACAGTTCAAATACTTGAAAACAGCATTTTGTATGTTTTTGCAAGCTGAATACAGCTATTTTATCTTGATTTTGCAAACATAAGCCATTACACACGACATATACATGAATATGACAGTTTAAAATACTTGAAAACGGTGTTTTGTATGCTTTTGTATGCTTAAAACACTATTTTTTTCTTGCTTTCACCAACATTAGCTATTATACACGACAGAAACATGAATATGACAGTTTAAATACTTGAAAACGGTGTTTTGTATGCTTTTACATGGTTAAAACAGTATTTTTATCTTGCTTTCACCTACATTAGCTATTATACAAGACAGAAACATGAATATGACAGTTAAAATACTTGAAAACAGCATTTTGTATGTTTTTGCAAGCTGAAAACAGCTATTTTACCTTGAATTTGCAAACATAAGCCATTACACACGACATGTACATGAATATGACAGTTTAAATACTTGAAAACGGTGTTTTGTATGCTTTTGTATTTTTAAAACAGCATTTTTATCTTGCTTTCACCAACATTAGCTATTATACACGACAGAAACATGAATATGACAGTTTAAATACTTAAAAACAGCATTTTGTATGTTTTTGCAAGCTGAAAACAGCTATTTTATCTTTATTTTGCAAACATAAGCCCTTACACGACATATACATGAATATGACAGTTTAAATACTTGAAACCGGTGTTTAGTATGCTTTTGCATGCTTAAAACAGCATTTTTATCTTGCTTTCACCAACATTAGCTATTATACACGACATGTACATGAATATGACAGTTTAAATACTCGAAAACGGTGTTTTGTATGCTTTTGCATGCTTAAAACAGCATTTTTATCTTGCTTTCACCAACATTAGCTATTATACACGACAGAAACATGAATATGACAGTTCAAATACTTGAAAACAGCATTTTGTATGTTTTTGCAAGCTGAATACAGCTATTTTATCTTGATTTTGCAAACATAAGCCATTACACACGACATATACATGAATATGACAGTTTAAAATACTTGAAAACGGTGTTTTGTATGCTTTTGTATGCTTAAAACACTATTTTTTTCTTGCTTTCACCAACATTAGCTATTATACACGACAGAAACATGAATATGACAGTTTAAATACTTGAAAACGGTGTTTTGTATGCTTTTACATGGTTAAAACAGTATTTTTATCTTGCTTTCACCTACATTAGCTATTATACAAGACAGAAACATGAATATGACAGTTAAAATACTTGAAAACAGCATTTTGTATGTTTTTGCAAGCTGAAAACAGCTATTTTACCTTGAATTTGCAAACATAAGCCATTACACACGACATGTACATGAATATGACAGTTTAAATACTTGAAAACGGTGTTTTGTATGCTTTTGTATTTTTAAAACAGCATTTTTATCTTGCTTTCACCAACATTAGCTATTATACACGACAGAAACATGAATATGACAGTTTAAATACTTGAAAACAGCATTTTGTATGTTTTTGCAAGCTGAAAACAGCTATTTTATCTTGATTTTGCAAACATAAGCCATTACACACGACATATACATGAATATGACAGTTTATATACTTAAAAACGGTGTTTTGTATGCTTTTGATTGCTTAAAACAGCATTTTTATCTTGCTTTTACCAACATTAGCTATTATACACGACAGAAACATGAACATGACAGTTTAAATACTTGAAAACGGTGTTTTGTATGCTTTTGCATGCTTAAAACAGCATTTTTATCTTGCTTTCACCAACATTAGCTATTATACATGACAAAAACTTGAATATGACAGTTTAAATACTTGAAAACAGCATTTTGTATGTTTTTGCAAGCTGAAAACAGCTATTTTATCTTGATTTTGCAAACATAAGCCATTACACAGGACATGTACATGAATATGACAGTTTAAATACTTGAAAACGGTGTTTTGTATGCTTTTCCATGCTTAAAACAGATTTTTTATCTTGCTTTCAACAACATTAACTATTATACACGACAGAAACATGAATATGACAGTTTAAATACTTGAAAACAGCATTTTGTATGTTTTTGCAAGCTGAAAACAGCTATTTTATCTTTATTTTGCAAACATAAGCCATTACACGACATATACATGAATATGACAGTTTAAATACTTGAAACCGGTGTTTAGTATGCTTTTGCATGCTTAAAACAGCATTTTTATCTTGCTTTCACCAACATTTGCTATTATACACGACATGTACATGAATATGACAGTTTAAATACTTGAAAACGGTGTTTTGTATGCTTTTGCATGCTTAAAACAGCATTTTTATCTTGCTTTCACCAACATTAGCTATTATACACGACAGAAACATGAATATGACAGTTTAAATACTTGAAAACAGCATTTTGTATGTTTTTGCAAGCTGAAAACAGCTATTTTATCTTGATTTTGCAAACATAAGCCATTACACACGACATATACACGAATATGACAGTTTAAATACTTGAAAACGGTGTTTTGTATGCATTTGTATGCTTAAAACACTATTTTTATCTTGCTTTCACCAACATTAGCTATTATACACGACAGAAACATGAATATGACAGTTTAAATACTTGAAAACGGTGTTTTGTATGCTTTTGTATGGTTAAAACAGCATTTTTATCTTGCTTTCACCAACATTAGCTATTATACACGACAGAAACATGAATATGACAGTTCAAATACTTGAAAACAGCATTTTGTATGTTTTTGCAAGCTGAAAACAGCTATTTTACCTTGATTTTGCAAACATAAGAAATTACACACGACATGTACAAGAATATGACAGTTTAAATACTTGAAAATGGTGTTTTGTATGCTTTTTATGCTTAAAACAGCATTTTTATCTTGCTTTCACCAACATTAGCTATTATACACGACAGACACATGAATATGACAATTTAAATACTTGAAAACGGTGTTTTGTATGCTTTTGCATGCTTAGAACAGCATTTTTATCTTGCTTTCACCAACATTAGCTATTATACACGTCAGAAACATGAATATGACAGTTTAAATATTTGAAAACAACATTTTGAATGTTTTTGCAAGCTGAAAACAGCTATTTTATCTTGATTTTGCAAACATAAGCCATTACACACGACATGTACATAAATATGACAATTTAAATACTTGAAAACGGTGTTTTGTATGCTTTTGCATGTTTAAAACAGCATTTTTATCTTGCTTTCACCAACATTAGCTATTATACACGACAGTTCAAATACTTGAAAACAGAATTTTGTATGTTTTTGCAAGCTAAAAACAGCTATTTTATCTTGATTTTGCAAACATAAGTCATTACACACGACATGTACATGAATATGACAGTTTAAATACTTGAAAACGGTGTTTTGTATGCTTTTGATTGCTCAAAACAGCATTTTTATCTTGCTTTTACCAACATTAGCTATTATACACGACAGAAACATGAATATGACAATTTAAATACTTGAAAACAGCATTTGTATGTTTTTGCAAGCTGAAAACAGCTATTTTATCTTGATTTTGCAAACATAAGCCATTACACACGACATGTACATGAATATGACAGTTTATATACTTGAAAACGGAGTTTGTATGATTTTGCATGCTTAATACAGCATTTTATCTTGCTTTCACCAACATTAGCTATTATACACGACAGAAACATGAATATGACAGTTTAAAATACTTGAAAACAGCATTTTGTATGTTTTTG
>CAWWDY010002187.1:0-37010 GCA_963942605.1 Poecilus cupreus | reverse complement strand
AGCGTTTTTCTATGTTTTTGCAAGTTTAAAACAGCAATTTTATCGTCATTTCTCATAAATCGCCGTTTCACACGAAAGAAACATCAATTTGTCAGTTTGAATAGTTCAAAACAGCGTTTTTCTATGTTTTTGCAAGTTTAAAACAGCAATTTTATCGTAATTTCTCATAAATCGCCGTTTCGCACGGAAGAAACATGAATTTGTCAGTTTAAATAGTTGAAAACAGCGTTTTTCAATGTTTTTGCAAGTTTAAAACAGCAATTTTATCGTGATTTCACAAAAATCCACCGTTTGGAACGTAAGAAACATGAATTTATCAGTTTGAATAGTTGAAAACAGCGTTTTTCTATGTTTTTGCAAGTTTAAAACAGCAATTTTATAGTAATTTCTCATAAATCGCCGTTTCGCACGGAAGAAACATGAATTTGTCAGTTTGAGTAGTGCAAAACAGCGTTTTTCTATGTTTTTGCAAGTTTAAAACAGCAATTTTATCGTCATTTCTCATAAATCGCCGTTTCACACGAAAGAAACATGAATTTGTCAGTTTGAATAGTTCAAAACAGCGTTTTTCTATGTTTTTGCAAGTTTAAAACAGCAATTTTATCGTAATTTCTCATAAATCGCCGTTTCGCACGGAAGAAACATGATTTTGTCAGTTTGAATAGTTGAAAACAGCGTTTTTCAATGTTTTTGCAAGTTTAAAACAGCAATTTTATCGTGATTTCACTAAAATCCACCGTTTGGAACGTAAGAAACATGAATTTATCAGTTTGAATAGTTGAAAACAGCGTTTTTCTATGTTTTTGCAAGTTTAAAACAGCAATTTTATCGTCATTTCTCATAAATCGCCGTTTCGCACGAAAGAAACATGAATTTGTCAGTTTAAATAGTTCAAAAAAGCGTTTTTCTATGTTTTTGCAAGCTTAAAACAGCAATTTTATCGTCATTTCTCATAAATCGCCGTTTCACACGAAAGAAACATGAATTTGTCAGTTTAAATAGTTCAAAACAGCGTTTTTCTATGTTTTTGCAAGTTTAAAACAGCAATTTTATAGTAATTTCTCATAAATCGCCGTTTCGCACGGAAGAAACATGAATTTGTCAGTTTGAATAGTTAAAAACATCGTTTTTCAATGTTTTTGCAAGTTTAAAACAGCAATTTTATCGTCATTTTTCATAAATCGCCGTTTCACACGAAAGAAACATGAATTTGTCAGTTTGAATAGTTCAAAACAGCGTTTTTCTATGTTTTTGCAAATTTAAAACAGCAATTTTATCGTCATTTCTCATAAATCGCCGTTTCACACGAAAGAAACATGAATTTGTCAGTTTGAATAGTTCAAAAGAGCGTTTTTCTATGTTTTTGCAAGTTTAAAACAGCAATTTTATCGTCATTTATCATAAATCGCTGTTTCGCACGAAAGAAACATGAATTTGTCAGTTTGAGTAGTTCAAAACAGCGTTTTTCTATGTTTTTGCAAGTTTAAAACAGCAATTTTATCGTCATTTCTCATAAATCGCCGTTTCACACGAAAGAAACATGAATTTGTCAGTTTGAATAGTTCAAAACAGCGTTTTTCTATGGTTTTGCAAGTTTAAAACAGCAAATTTATCGTAATTCCTCATAAATCGCCGTTTCGCACGGAAGAAACATGAATTTGTCAGTTTGAATAGTTGAAAACAGCGTTTTTCAATGTTTTTGCAAGATAAAACAGCAATTTTATCGTGATTTCACAAAAATTTACGGTTTGGAACGTAAGAAACATGAATTTGTCAGTTTGAATAGTTCAAAAGAGCGTTTTTCCATGTTTTTGCAAGTTTAAAACAGCAATTTTATCGTCATTTATCATAAATCGCTGTTTCGCACGAAAGAAACATGAATTTGTCAGTTTGAGTAGTTCAAAACAGAGTTTTTCTATGTTTTTGCAAGTTTAAAACAGCAATTTTATCATCATTTCTCATAAATCGCCGTTTCGCACGAAAGAAACATGAATTTGTCAGTTTGAATAGTTCAAAACAGCGTTTTTCTATGTTTTTGCAAGTTTAAAATAGCAATTTTATCGTCATTTCTCATAAATCGCCGTTTCGCACGAAAGAAACATGAATTTGTCAGTTTGAATAGTTCAAAACAGCGTTTTTCTATGTTTTTGCAAGTTTAAAATAGCAATTTTATCGTCATTTCTCATAAATCGCCGTTTCGCACGAAAGAAACATGAATTTGTCAGTTTGAGAAGTTCAAAACAGCGTTTTTCTATGTTTTTGCAAGTTTAAAACAGCAATTTTATCGTCATTTCTCATAAATCGCCGTTTCACACGAAACAAACATGAATTTGTCAGTTTGAATAGTTCAAAACAGCGTTTTTCTATGTTTTTGCAAGTTTAATACCTCAACCCCAAACCCCAAAACTCGAACCTCCAACCCCAAACCTCAAACTTCGAACCCCAAATCCCTAACCTCAAACCCCAAACCTCAACCCCAAACCTCAACCCCAAACCTCAACCCCAAACCTCAACCCCAAACCTCAACCCCAAACCTTAACCCCAAACCTCAACCCCAAACCTCAACCCCAAACCTCAACCCCAAACCTCAACCCTAAACCTCAACCCCAAACCTCAACCCCAAAGCCCAAAACTCGAACCCCCAACCCCAAACCTTAAACCCCAAACCTCAACCCAAAACCTCAAACCTCGAACCCCAAACCTCAAACCTCGAACCCCAAACCCCAAACCTCAAACACCGAACCCCAACCCCAAACCTCAAACCGCGAACCCCAAACCTCAAACACCGAACCCCAAACCCAAACCTCAAACCGCGAACCCCAAACCTCAAACCCCAAACCTCAACCCTAAACATCAAACCTCGAACCCCAAACCACAAAACTGAATTTGTCAGTTTGGATAGTTCAAAACAGCGTTTTCTATGTTTTTGCAAGTTTAAAACAGCAATTTTATCGTGATTTCACAAAAATTAACCGTTTCCAACGTAAGAAACATGAATTTATCAGTTTGAATAGTTGAAAACAGCGTTTTTCTATATTTTTGCAAGTTTAAAACAGCAATTTTATCGTGATTTCACAAAAATCCACCGTTTCGAACGTAAGAAACATGAATTTATCAGTTTGAATAGTTGAAAACAGCGTTTTTCTATGTTTTTGCAAGTTTAAAACAGCAATTTTATCGTCATTTCTCATAAATCGCCGTTTCGCACGAAGAAACATGAATTTGTCAGTTTGAATAGTTCAAAACAGCGTTTCTCTATGTTTTTGCAAGATTAAAACAGCAATTTTATCGTCATTTCTCATATATCGCCGTTTCACACGAAAGAAACACGAATTTGTCAGTTTGAATAGTTCAAAACAGCGTTTTTCTATGTTTTTGCAAGTTTAAAACAGCAATTTTATCGTCGTTTCTCATAAATCGCCGTTTCGCACGAAAGAAACATGAATTTGTCAGTTTGAATAGTTCAAAACAGCGTTTTTCTATGTTTTTGCAAGTTTAAAACAGCAATTTTATCGTCATTTCTCATAAATCGCCGTTTCACACGAAAGAAACATGAATTTGTCAGTTTGAATAGTTCAAAACAGCGTTTTTCTATGTTTTTGCAAGTTTAAAACAGCAATTTTATCGTAATTTCTCATAAATCGCCGTTTCGCATGGAAGAAACATGAATTTGTCAGTTTGAATAGTTGAAAACAGCGTTTTTCAATGTTTTTGCAAGTTTAAAACAGCAATTTTATCGTGATTTCACAAAAATCCACCGTTTCCAACGTTAGAAACATGAATTTATCAGTTTGAATAGTTGAAAACAGCGTTTTTCTATGTTTTTGCAAGTTTAAAACAGCAATTTTATCGTCATTTCTCATAAATCGCCGTTTCGCACGAAGAAACATGAATTTGTCAGTTTGAATAGTTCAAAACAGCGTTTTTCTATGTTTTTGCAAGATTAAAACAGCAATTTTATCGTAATTTCTCATAAATCGCCGTTTCGCACGGAAGAAACATGAATTTGTCAGTTTGAATAGTTGAAAACAGCGTTTTTCAATGTTTTTGCAAGTTTAAAACAGCAATTTTATAGTAATTTCTCATAAATCGCCGTTTCGCACGGAAGAAACATGAATTTGTCAGTTTGAATAGTTAAAAACGTCGTTTTTCAATGTTTTTGCAAGTTTAAAACAGCAATTTTATCGTCATTTCTTATAAATCGCCGTTTCACACGAAAGAAACATGAATTTGTCAGTTTGAATAGTTCAAAACAGCGTTTTTCTATGTTTTTGCAAATTTAAAACAGCAATTTTATCGTCATTTCTCATAAATCGCCGTTTCACACGAAAGAAACATGAATTTGTCAGTTTGAATAGTTCAAAAGAGCGTTTTTCTATGTTTTTGCAAGTTTAAAACAGCAATTTTATCGTCATTTATCATAAATCGCCGTTTCGCACGAAAGAAACATGAATTTTTCAGTTTGAGAAGTTCAAAACAGCGTTTTTCTATGTTTTTGCAAGTTTAAAACAGCAATTTTATCGTCATTTCTCATAAATCGCCGTTTCACACAAAAAAAAAACATGAATTTGTCAGTTTGAATAGTTCAAAACAGCGTTTTTCTATGTTTTTGCAAGTTTAATACCTCAACCCCAAACCCCAAAACTCGAACCCCCAACCCCAAACCTCAAACTTCGAACCCCAAATCCCTAACCTCAAACCCCAAACCTCAACCCCAAACCTCAACCCCAAACCTCAACCCCAAACCTCAACCCCAAACCTCAACCCCAAACCTTAACCCCAAACCTCAACCCCAAACCTCAACCCCAAACCTCAACCCCAAACCTCAACCCTAAACCTCAACCCCAAACCTCAACCCCAAAGCCCAAAACTCGAACCCCCAACCCCAAACCTGAAACCCCAAACCTCAACCCAAAACCTCAAACCTCGAACCCCAAACCTCAAACTTTGAACCCCAAACCCCAAACCTCAAACACCGAACCCCAACCCCAAACCTCAAACCGCGAACCCCAAACCTCAAACACCGAACCCCAAACCCAAACCTCAAACCGCGAACCCCAAACCTCAAACCCCAAACCTCAACCCTAAACATCAAACCTCGAACCCCAAACCACAAAACTGAATTTGTCAGTTTGGATAGTTCAAAACAGCGTTTTCTATGTTTTTGCAAGTTTAAAACAGCAATTTTATCGTGATTTCACAAAAATCCACCGTTTCCAACGTAAGAAACATGAATTTATCAGTTTGAATAGTTGAAAACAGCGTTTTTCTATGTTTTTGCAAGTTTAAAACAGCAATTTTATCGTCATTTCTCATAAATCGCCGTTTCGCACGAAGAAACATGAATTTGTCAGTTTGAATAGTTCAAAACAGCGTTTTTCTATGTTTTTGAAAGAATAAAACAGCAATTTTATCGTAATTTCTCATAAATCGCCGTTTCGCACGGAAGAAACATGAATTTGTCAGTTTGAATAGTTGAAAACAGCGTTTTTCAATGTTTTTGCAAGTTTAAAACAGCAATTTTATAGTAATTTCTCATAAATCGCCGTTTCGCACGGAAGAAACATGAATTTGTCAGTTTGAATAGTTAAAAACGTCGTTTTTCAATGTTTTTGCAAGTTTAAAACAGCAATTTTATCGTCATTTCTTATAAATCGCCGTTTCACACGAAAGAAACATGAATTTGTCAGTTTGAATAGTTCAAAACAGCGTTTTTCTATGTTTTTGCAAATTTAAAACAGCAATTTTATCGTCATTTCTCATAAATCGCCGTTTCACACGAAAGAAACATGAATTTGTCAGTTTGAATAGTTCAAAAGAGCGTTTTTCTATGTTTTTGCAAGTTTAAAACAGCAATTTTATCGTCATTTATCATAAATCGCCGTTTCGCACGAAAGAAACATGAATTTTTCAGTTTGAGAAGTTCAAAACAGCGTTTTTCTATGTTTTTGCAAGTTTAAAACAGCAATTTTATCGTCATTTCTCATAAATCGCCGTTTCACACAAATAAAAAACATGAATTTGTCAGTTTGAATAGTTCAAAACAGCGTTTTTCTATGTTTTTGCAAGTTTAATACCTCAACCCCAAACCCCAAAACTCGAACCCCCAACCCCAAACCTCAAACTTCGAACCCCAAATCCCTAACCTCAAACCCCAAACCTCAACCCCAAACCTCAACCCCAAACCTCAACCCCAAACCTCAACCCCAAACCTCAACCCCAAACCTTAACCCCAAACCTCAACCCCAAACCTCAACCCCAAACCTCAACCCCAAACCTCAACCCTAAACCTCAACCCCAAACCTCAACCCCAAAGCCCAAAACTCGAACCCCCAACCCCAAACCTCAAACCCCAAACCTCAACCCAAAACCTCAAACCTCGAACCCCAAACCTCAAACCTCGAACCCCAAACCCCAAACCTCAAACACCGAACCCCAACCCCAAACCTCAAACCGCGAACCCCAAACCTCAAACACCGAACCCCAAACACAAACCTCAAACCGCGAACCCCAAACCTCAAACCCCAAACCTCAACCCTAAACATCAAACCTCGAACCCCAAACCACAAAACTGAATTTGTCAGTTTGGATAGTTCAAAACAGCGTTTTCTATGTTTTTGCAAGTTTAAAACAGCAATTTTATCGTGATTTCACAAAAATCCACCGTTTCCAACGTAAGAAACATGAATTTATCAGTTTGAATAGTTGAAAACAGCGTTTTTCTATATTTTTGCAAGTTTAAAACAGCAATTTTATCGTGATTTCACAAAAATCCACCGTTTCGAACGTAAGAAACATGAATTTATCAGTTTGAATAGTTGAAAACAGCGTTTTTCTATGTTTTTGCAAGTTTAAAACAGCAATTTTATAGTAATTTCTCATAAATCGCCGTTTCGCACGGAAGAAACATGAATTTGTCAGTTTGAGAAGTTCAAAACAGCGTTTTTCTATGTTTTTGCAAGTTTAGAACAGCAATTTTATCGTCATTTCTCATAAATAGCCGTTTCACACGAAAGAAACATGAATTTGTCAGTTTGAATATTTCAAAACAGCGTTTTTCTATGTTTTTGCAAGTTTAAAACAGCAATTTTATCGTCATTTCCCATAAATCGCCGTTTCGCACGAAGAAACATGAATTTGTCAGTTTGAATAGTTCAAAACAGCGTTTTTCTATGTTTTTGCAAGATTAAAACAGCAATTTTATCGTCATTTCTCATAAATCGCCGTTTCACACGAAAGAAACACGAATTTGTCAGTTTGAATAGTTCAAAACAGCGTTTTTCTATGTTTTTGCAAGTTTAATACCTCAACCCCAAACCTCAACCCCAAACCCCAAACCTCGAACCCCAAACCCCAAACCTCAAACACCGAACCCCAACCCCAAACCTCAAACCGAGAACCCCAAACCTCAAACACCGAACCCCAAACCCAAACCTCAAACCGCGAACCCCAAACCTCAAACCCCAAACCTCAACACCAAACATCAAACCTCGAACCCCCAAACCACAAAACTGAATTTGTCAGTTTGGATAGTTCAAAACAGCGTTTTCTATGTTTTTGCAAGTTTAAAACAGCAATTTTATCGTGATTTCACAAAAATCCACCGTTTCCAACGTAAGAAACATGAATTTATCAGTTTGAATAGTTGAAAACAGCGTTTTTCTATGTTTTTGCAAGTTTAAAACAGCAATTTTATCGTCATTTCTCATAAATCGCCGTTTCGCACGAAGAAACATGAATTTGTCAGTTTGAATAGTTCAAAACAGCGTTTTTCTATGTTTTTGCAAGATTAAAACAGCAATTTTATCGTAATTTCTCATAAATCGCCGTTTCGCACGGAAGAAACATGAATTTGTCAGTTTGAATAGTTGAAAACAGCGTTTTTCTATGTTTTTGCAAGTTTAAAACAGCAATTTTATCGTCATTTCTCATAAATCGCCGTTTCGCACGAAAGAAACATGAATTTGTCAGTTTGAATAGTTCAAAACAGCGTTTTTCTATGTTCTTGCAAGTTTAATACCTCAACCCCAAACCTCAACCCCAAACCCCAAAACTCGAACCCCCAACCCCAAACCTCAAACCCCAAACCTCAAACTTCGAACCCCAAATCCCTAACCTCAAACCCCAAACCTCAACCCCAAACCTCAACCCTAAACCTCAACCCCAAACCTCAACCCCAAAGTCCAAAACTCGAACCCCCAACCCCAAACCTCAAACCCCAAACCTCAACCCCAAACCTCAAATCTCGAACCCCAAACCTCAAACCTCGAACCCCAAACCCCAAACCTCAAACACCGAACCCCAACCCCAAACCTCAAACCGCGAACCCCAAACCTCAAACACCGAACCCCAAAACCAAACCTCAAACCGCGAACCCCAAACCTCAAACCCCAAACCTCAACCCCAAACATCAAACCTCGAACCCCAAACCACAAAACTGAATTTGTCAGTTTGGATAGTTCAAAACAGCGTTTTCTATGTTTTTGCAAGTTTAAAACAGTAATTTTATCATGATTTCACAAAAATCCACCGTTTCCAACGTAAGAAACATGAATTTATCAGTTTGAATAGTTAAAAACAGCGTTTTTCTATATTTTTGCAAGTTTAAAACAGCAATTTTATCATGATTTCACAAAAATCCACCGTTTCCAACGAAAGAAACATGAATTTGTCAGTTTGAATAGTTCAAAAGAGCGTTTTTCTATGTTTTTGCAAGTTTAAAACAGCAATTTTATCGTCATTTATCATAAATCGCCGTTTCGCACGAAAGAAACATGAATTTTTCAGTTTGAGAAGTTCAAAACAGCGTTTTTCTATGTTTTTGCAAGTTTAAAACAGCAATTTTATCGTCATTTCTCATAAATCGCCGTTTCACACAAAAAAAAAACATGAATTTGTCAGTTTGAATAGTTCAAAACAGCGTTTTTCTATGTTTTTGCAAGTTTAATACCTCAACCCCAAACCCCAAAACTCGAACCCCCAACCCCAAAACTCAAACTTCGAACCCCAAATCCCTAACCTCAAACCCCAAACCTCAACCCCAAACCTCAACCCCAAACCTCAACCCCAAACCTCAACCCCAAACCTCAACCCCAAACCTTAACCCCAAACCTCAACCCCAAACCTCAACCCCAAACCTCAACCCCAAACCTCAACCCTAAACCTCAACCCCAAACCTCAACCCCAAAGCCCAAAACTCGAACCCCCAACCCCAACCTGAAACCCCAAACCTCAACCCAAAACCTCAAACCTCGAACCCCAAACCTCAAACCTCGAACCCCAAACCCCAAACCTCAAACACCGAACCCCAACCCCAAACCTCAAACCGCGAACCCCAAACCTCAAACACCGAACCCCAAACCCAAACCTCAAACCGCGAACCCCAAACCTCAAACCCCAAACCTCAACCCTAAACATCAAACCTCGAACCCCAAACCACAAAACTGGATTTGTCAGTTTGGATAGTTCAAAACAGCGTTTTCTATGTTTTTGCAAGTTTAAAACAGCAATTTTATCGTGATTTCACAAAAATCCACCGTTTCCAACGTAAGAAACATGAATTTATCAGTTTGAATAGTTGAAAACAGCGTTTTTCTATGTTTTTGCAAGTTTAAAACAGCAATTTTATCGTCATTTCTCATAAATCGCCGTTTCGCACGAAGAAACATGAATTTGTCAGTTTGAATAGTTCAAAACAGCGTTTTTCTATGTTTTTGCAAGAATAAAACAGCAATTTTATCGTAATTTCTCATAAATCGCCGTTTCGCACGGAAGAAACATGAATTTGTCAGTTTGAATAGTTGAAAACAGCGTTTTTCAATGTTTTTGCAAGTTTAAAACAGCAATTTTATAGTAATTTCTCATAAATCGCCGTTTCGCACGGAAGAAACATGAATTTGTCAGTTTGAATAGTTAAAAACGTCGTTTTTCAATGTTTTTGCAAGTTTAAAACAGCAATTTTATCGTCATTTCTTATAAATCGCCGTTTCACACGAAAGAAACATGAATTTGTCAGTTTGAATAGTTCAAAACAGCGTTTTTCTATGTTTTTGCAAATTTAAAACAGCAATTTTATCGTCATTTCTCATAAATCGCCGTTTCACACGAAAGAAACATGAATTTGTCAGTTTGAATAGTTCAAAAGAGCGTTTTTCTATGTTTTTGCAAGTTTAAAACAGCAATTTTATCGTCATTTATCATAAATCGCCGTTTCGCACGAAAGAAACATGAATTTTTCAGTTTGAGAAGTTCAAAACAGCGTTTTTCTATGTTTTTGCAAGTTTAAAACAGCAATTTTATCGTCATTTCTCATAAATCGCCGTTTCACACAAAAAAAAAACATGAATTTGTCAGTTTGAATAGTTCAAAACAGCGTTTTTCTATGTTTTTGCAAGTTTAATACCTCAACCCCAAACCCCAAAACTCGAACCCCCAACCCCAAACCTCAAACTTCGAACCCCAAATCCCTAACCTCAAACCCAAACCTCAACCCCAAACCTCAACCCCAAACCTCAACCCCAAACCTCAACCCCAAACCTCAACCCCAAACCTTAACCCCAAACCTCAACCCCAAACCTCAACCCCAAACCTCAACCCCAAACCTCAACCCTAAACCTCAACCCCAAACCTCAACCCCAAAGCCCAAAACTCGAACCCCCAACCCCAAACCTCAAACCCCAAACCTCAACCCAAAACCTCAAACCTCGAACCCCAAACCTCAAACCTCGAACCCCAAACCCCAAACCTCAAACACCGAACCCCAACCCCAAACCTCAAACCGCGAACCCCAAACCTCAAACACCGAACCCCAAACACAAACCTCAAACCGCGAACCCCAAACCTCAAACCCCAAACCTCAACCCTAAACATCAAACCTCGAACCCCAAACCACAAAACTGAATTTGTCAGTTTGGATAGTTCAAAACAGCGTTTTCTATGTTTTTGCAAGTTTAAAACAGCAATTTTATCGTGACTTCACAAAAATCCACCGTTTCCAACGTAAGAAACATGAATTTATCAGTTTGAATAGTTGAAAACAGCGTTTTTCTATATTTTTGCAAGTTTAAAACAGCAATTTTATCGTGATTTCACAAAAATCCACCGTTTCGAACGTAAGAAACATGAATTTATCAGTTTGAATAGTTGAAAACAGCGTTTTTCTATGTTTTTGCAAGTTTAAAACAGCAATTTTATCGTCATTTCTCATAAATCGCCGTTTCGCACGAAGAAACATGAATTTGTCAGTTTGAATAGTTCAAAACAGCGTTTTTCTATGTTTTTGCAAGATTAAAACAGCAATTTTATCGTCATTTCTCATATATCGCCGTTTCACACGAAAGAAACACGAATTTGTCAGTTTGAATAGTTCAAAACAGCGTTTTTCTATGTTTTTGCAAGTTTAAAACAGCAATTTTATCGTCGTTTCTCATAAATCGCCGTTTCGCACAAAAGAAACATGAATTTGTCAGTTTGAATAGTTCAAAACAGCGTTTTTCTATGTTTTTGCAAGTTTAAAACAGCAATTTTATCGTCATTTCTCATAAATCGCCGTTTCACACGAAAGAAACATGAATTTGTCAGTTTGAATAGTTCAAAACAGCGTTTTTCTATGTTTTTGCAAGTTTAAAACAGCAATTTTATCGTGATTTCCCAAAAATCCACCGTTTGGAACGTAAGAAACATGAATTTATCAGTTTGAATAGTTGAAAAACAGCGTTTTTCTATGTTTTTGCAAGTTTAAAACAGCAATTTTATAGTAATTTCTCATAAATCGCCGTTTCGCACGGAAGAAACATGAATTTGTCAGTTTGAGAAGTTCAAAACAGCGTTTTTCTATGTTTTTGCAAGTTTAGAACAGCAATTTTATCGTCATTTCTCATAAATAGCCGTTTCACACGAAAGAAACATGAATTTGTCAGTTTGAATATTTCAAAACAGCGTTTTTCTATGTTTTTGCAAGTTTAAAACAGCAATTTTATCGTCATTTCCCATAAATCGCCGTTTCGCACGAAGAAACATGAATTTGTCAGTTTGAATAGTTCAAAACAGCGTTTTTCTATGTTTTTGCAAGATTAAAACAGCAATTTTATCGTCATTTCTCATAAATCGCCGTTTCACACGAAAGAAACACGAATTTGTCAGTTTGAATAGTTCAAAACAGCGTTTTTCTATGTTTTTGCAAGTTTAATACCTCAACCCCAAACCTCAACCCCAAACCCCAAACCTCGAACCCCAAACCCCAAACCTCAAACACCGAACCCCAACCCCAAACCTCAAACCGAGAACCCCAAACCTCAAACACCGAACCCCAAACCCAAACCTCAAACCGCGAACCCCAAACCTCAAACCCCAAACCTCAACACCAAACATCAAACCTCGAACCCCCAAACCACAAAACTGAATTTGTCAGTTTGGATAGTTCAAAACAGCGTTTTCTATGTTTTTGCAAGTTTAAAACAGCAATTTTATCGTCATTTCTCATAAATCGCCGTTTCACACGAAAGAAACATGAATTTGTCAGTTTGAATAGTTCAAAACAGCGTTTTTCTATGTTTTTGCAAATTTAAAACAGCAATTTTATCGTCATTTCTCATAAATCGCCGTTTCACACGAAAGAAACATGAATTTGTCAGTTTGAATAGTTCAAAAGAGCGTTTTTCTATGTTTTTGCAAGTTTAAAACAGCAATTTTATCGTCATTTATCATAAATCGCCGTTTCGCACGAAAGAAACATGAATTTGTCAGTTTGAGTAGTTCAAAACAGCGTTTTTCTATGTTTTTGCAAGTTTAAAACAGCAATTTTATCGTCATTTCTCATAAATCGCCGTTTCACACGAAAGAAACATGAATTTGTCAGTTTGAATAGTTCAAAACAGCGTTTTTCTATGTTTTTGCAAGTTTAAAACAGCAATTTTATCGTCATTTCTCATAAATCGCCGTTTCGCACGAAAGAAACATGAATTTGTCAGTTTGAATAGTTCAAAACAGCGTTTTTCTATGTTCTTGCAAGTTTAATACCTCAACCCCAAACCTCAACCCCAAACCCCAAAACTCGAACCCCCAACCCCAAACCTCAAACCCCAAACCTCAAACTTCGAACCCCAAATCCCTAACCTCAAACCCCAAACCTCAACCCCAAACCTCAACCCTAAACCTCAACCCCAAACCTCAACCCCAAAGTCCAAAACTCGAACCCCCAACCCCAAACCTCAAACCCCAAACCTCAACCCCAAACCTCAAATCTCGAACCCCAAACCTCAAACCTCGAACCCCAAACCCCAAACCTCAAACACCGAACCCCAACCCCAAACCTCAAACCGCGAACCCCAAACCTCAAACACCGAACCCCAAAACCAAACCTCAAACCGCGAACCCCAAACCTCAAACCCCAAACCTCAACCCCAAACATCAAACCTCGAACCCCAAACCACAAAACTGAATTTGTCAGTTTGGATAGTTCAAAACAGCGTTTTCTATGTTTTTGCAAGTTTAAAACAGCAATTTTATCATGATTTCACAAAAATCCACCGTTTCCAACGTAAGAAACATGAATTTATCAGTTTGAATAGTTAAAAACAGCGTTTTTCTATATTTTTGCAAGTTTAAAACAGCAATTTTATCGTGATTTCACAAAAATCCACCGTTTCGAACGTAAGAAACATGAATTTATCAGTTTGAATAGTTGAAAACAGCGTTTTTCTATGTTTTTGCAAGTTTAAAACAGCAATTTTATCGTCATTTCTCATAAATCGCCGTTTCGCACGAAGAAACATGAATTTGTCAGTTTGAATAGTTCAAAACAGCGTTTTTCTATGTTTTTGCAAGATTAAAACAGCAATTTTATCGTCATTTCTCATAAATCGCCGTTTCACACGAAAGAAACACGAATTTGTCAGTTTGAATAGTTCAAAACAGCGTTTTTCTATATTTTTGCAAGTTTAAAACAGCAATTTTATCGTCATTTCTCATAAATCGCCGTTTCGCACGAAGAAACATGAATTTGTCAGTTTGAATAGTTCAAAACAGCGTTTTTCTATGTTTTTGCAAGATTAAAACAGCAATTTTATCGTAATTTCTCATAAATCGCCGTTTCGCACGGAAGAAACATGAATTTGTCAGTTTGAATAGTTGAAAACAGCGTTTTTCAATGTTTTTGCAAGTTTAAAACAGCAATTTTATAGTAATTTCTCATAAATCGCCGTTTCGCACGGAAGAAACATGAATTTGTCAGTTTGAATAGTTAAAAACGTCGTTTTTCAATGTTTTTGCAAGTTTAAAACAGCAATTTTATCGTCATTTCTCATAAATCGCCGTTTCACACGAAAGAAACATGAATATGTCAGTTTGAATAGTTCAAAACAGCGTTTTTCTATGTTTTTGCAAATTTAAAACAGCAATTTTATCGTCATTTCTCATAAATCGCCGTTTCACACGAAAGAAACATGAATTTGTCAGTTTGAATAGTTCAAAAGAGCGTTTTTCTATGTTTTTGCAAGTTTAAAACAGCAATTTTATCGTCATTTATCATAAATCGCCGTTTCGCACGAAAGAAACATGAATTTGTCAGTTTGAGTAGTTCAAAACAGCGTTTTTCTATGTTTTTGCAAGTTTAAAACAGCAATTTTATCGTCATTTCTCATAAATCGCCGTTTCACACGAAAGAAACATGAATTTGTCAGTTTGAATAGTTCAAAACAGCGTTTTTCTATGGTTTTGCAAATTTAAAACAGCAAATTTATCGTAATTCCTCATAAATAGCCGTTTCGCACGGAAGAAACATGAATTTGTCAGTTTGAATAGTTCAAAACAGCGTTTTTCTATGTTTTTGCAAGTTTAAAACAGCAATTTTATCGTCATTTCTCATAAATCGCCGTTTCGCACGAAAGAAACATGAATTTGTCAGTTAGAATAGTTCAAAACAGCGTTTTTCTATGTTTTTGCAAGTTTAATACCTCAACCCCAAACCTCAACCCCAAACCCCAAAACTCGAACCCCCAACCCCAAACCTCAAACCCCAAACCTCAAACTTCGAACCCCAAATCCCTAACCTCAAACCCCAAACCTCAACCCCAAACCTCAACCCTAAACCTCAACCCCAAACCTCAACCCCAAAGCCCAAAACTCGAACCCCCAACCCCAAACCTCAAACCCCAAACCTCAACCCCAAACCTCAAACCTCGAACCCCAAACCTCAAACCTCGAACCCTAAACCCCGAACCTCAAACACCGAACCCCAACCCCAAACCTCAAACCGCGAACCCCAAACCTCAAACCCCAAACCTCAACCCCAAACATCAAACCTCGAACCCCAAACCACAAAACTGAATTTGTCAGTTTGGATAGTTCAAAACAGCGTTTTCTATGTTTTTGCAAGTTTAAAACAGCAATTTTATCATGATTTCACAAAAATCCACCGTTTCCAACGTAAGAAACATGAATTTATCAGTTTGAATAGTTAAAAACAGCGTTTTTCTATATTTTTGCAAGTTTAAAACAGCAATTTTATCGTGATTTCACAAAAATCCACCGTTTCGAACGTAAGAAACATGAATTTATCAGTTTGAATAGTTGAAAACAGCGTTTTTCTATGTTTTTGCAAGTTTAAAACAGCAATTTTATCGTCATTTCTCATAAATCGCCGTTTCGCACGAAGAAACATGAATTTGTCAGTTTGAATAGTTCAAAACAGCGTTTTTCTATGTTTTTGCAAGATTAAAACAGCAATTTTATCGTCATTTCTCATAAATCGCCGTTTCACACGAAAGAAACACGAATTTGTCAGTTTGAATAGTTCAAAACAGCGTTTTTCTATATTTTTGCAAGTTTAAAACAGCAATTTTATCGTCATTTCTCATGAATCGCCGTTTCGCACGAAAGAAACATGAATTTGTCAGTTTGAATAGTTCAAAACAGCGTTTTTCTATGTTTTTGCAAGTTTAAAACAGCAATTTTATCGTCATTTATCATAAATCGCCGTTTCGCACGAAAGAAACATGAATTTGTCAGTTTGAATAGTTCAAAAAAGCGTTTTTCTATGTTTTTGCAAGCTTAAAACAGCAATTTTATCGTCATTTTTCATAAATCGCCGTTTCACACGAAAGAAACATGAATTTGTCAGTTTGAATAGTTCAAAACAGCGTTTTTCTATGTTTTTGCAAGTTTCAAACAGCAATTTTATAGTAATTTCTCATAAATCGCCGTTTCGCACGGAAGAAACATGAATTTGTCAGTTTGAATAGTTAAAAACATCGTTTTTCAATGTTTTTGCAAGTTTAAAACAGCAATTTTATCTTAATTTCTCATAAATCGCCGTTTCACACGAAAGAAACATGAATTTGTCAGTTTGAATAGTTCAAAACAGCGTTTTTCTATGTTTTTGCAAGTTTAAAACAGCAATTTTATCGTCATTTCTCATAAATCGCCGTTTCACACGAAAGAAACATGAATTTGTCAGTTTGAATAGTTCAAAAGAGCGTTTTTCTATGTTTTTGCAAGTTTAAAACAGCAATTTTATCGTCATTTATCATAAATCGCCGTTTCGCACGAAAGAAACATGAATTTGTCAGTTTGAGTAGTTCAAAACAGCGTTTTTCTATGTTTTTTCAAGTTTAAAACAGCAATTTTATCGTCATTTCTCATAAATCGCCGTTTCGCACAAAAGAAACATGAATTTGTCAGTTTGAATAGTTCAAAAAAGCGTTTTTCTATGTTTTTGCAAGCTTAAAACAGCAATTTTATCGTCATTTCTCATAAATCGCCGTTTCACACGAAAGAAACATGAATTTGTCAGTTTGAATAGTTAAAAACATCGTTTTTCAATGTTTTTGCAAGTTTAAAACAGCAATTTAATCGTCATTTCTCATAAATCGCCGTTTCACACGAAACAAACATGAATTTGTCAGTTTGAATAGTTCAAAACAGCGTTTTCTATGTTTTTGCAAGTTTAAAACAGCAATTTTATCATGATTTCACAAAAATCCACCGTTTCCAACGTAAGAAACATGAATTTATCAGTTTGAATAGTTAAAAACAGCGTTTTTCTATATTTTTGCAAGTTTAAAACAGCAATTTTATCGTGATTTCACAAAAATCCACCGTTTCGAACGTAAGAAACATGAATTTATCAGTTTGAATAGTTGAAAACAGCGTTTTTCTATGTTTTTGCAAGTTTAAAACAGCATATTTATCGTCATTTCTCATAAATCGCCGTTTCGCACGAAGAAACATGAATTTGTCAGTTTGAATAGTTCAATACAGCGTTTTTCTATGTTTTTGCAAGATTAAAACAGCAATTTTATCGTCATTTCTCATAAATCGCCGTTTCACACGAAAGAAACACGAATTTGTCAGTTTGAATAGTTCAAAACAGCGTTTTTCTATATTTTTGCAAGTTTAAAACAGCAATTTTATCGTCATTTCTCATAAATCGCCGTTTCGCACGAAAGAAACATGAATTTGTCAGTTTGAATAGTTCAAAACAGCGTTTTTCTATGTTTTTGCAAGTTTAAAACAGCAATTTTATCGTCATTTATCATAAATCGCCGTTTCGCACGAAAGAAACATGAATTTGTCAGTTTGAATAGTTCAAAAAAGCGTTTTTCTATGTTTTTGCAAGCTTAAAACAGCAATTTTATCGTCATTTTTCATAAATCGCCGTTTCACACGAAAGAAACATGAATTTGTCAGTTTGAATAGTTCAAAACAGCGTTTTTCTATGTTTTTGCAAGTTTCAAACAGCAATTTTATAGTAATTTCTCATAAATCGCCGTTTCGCACGGAAGAAACATGAATTTGTCAGTTTGAATAGTTAAAAACATCGTTTTTCAATGTTTTTGCAAGTTTAAAACAGCAATTTTATCGTCATTTCTCATAAATCGCCGTTTCACACGAAACAAACATGAATTTGTCAGTTTGAATAGTTCAAAACAGCGTTTTCTATGTTTTTGCAAGTTTAAAACAGCAATTTTATCATGATTTCACAAAAATCCACCGTTTCCAACGTAAGAAACATGAATTTATCAGTTTGAATAGTTAAAAACAGCGTTTTTCTATATTTTTGCAAGTTTAAAACAGCAATTTTATCGTGATTTCACAAAAATCCACCGTTTCGAACGTAAGAAACATGAATTTATCAGTTTGAATAGTTGAAAACAGCGTTTTTCTATGTTTTTGCAAGTTTAAAACAGCAATTTTATCGTCATTTCTCATAAATCGCCGTTTCGCACGAAGAAACATGAATTTGTCAGTTTGAATAGTTTAAAACAGCGTTTTTCTATGTTTTTGCAAGATTAAAACAGCAATTTTATCGTCATTTCTCATAAATCGCCGTTTCACACGAAAGAAACACGAATTTGTCAGTTTGAATATTTCAAAACAGCGTTTTTCTATATTTTTGCAAGTTTAAAACAGCAATTTTATCGTCATTTCTCATAAATCGCCGTTTCGCACGAAAGAAACATGAATTTGTCAGTTTGAATAGTTCAAAACAGCGTTTTTCTATGTTTTTGCAAGTTTAAAACAGCAATTTTATCGTCATTTATCATAAATCGCCGTTTCGCACGAAAGAAACATGAATTTGTCAGTTTGAATAGTTCAAAAAAGCGTTTTTCTATGTTTTTGCAAGCTTAAAACAGCAATTTTATCGTCATTTTTCATAAATCGCCGTTTCACACGAAAGAAACATGAATTTGTCAGTTTGAATAGTTCAAAACAGCGTTTTTCTATGTTTTTGCAAGTTTCAAACAGCAATTTTATAGTAATTTCTCATAAATCGCCGTTTCGCACGGAAGAAACATGAATTTGTCAGTTTGAATAGTTAAAAACATCGTTTTTTAATGTTTTTGCAAGTTTAAAACAGCAATTTTATCTTCATTTCTCATAAATCGCCGTTTCACACGAAAGAAACATGAATTTGTCAGTTTGAGTAGTTCAAAACAGCGTTTTTCTATGTTTTTGCAAGTTTAAAACAGCAATTTTATCGTCATTTCTCATAAATCGCCGTTTCACACGAAAGAAACATGAATTTGTCAGTTTGAATAGTTCAAAAGAGCGTTTTTCTATGTTTTTGCAAGTTTAAAACAGCAATTTTATCGTCATTTATCATAAATCGCCGTTTCGCACGAAAGAAACATGAATTTGTCAGTTTGAATAGTTCAAAAAAGCGTTTTTCTATGTTTTTGCAAGTTTCAAACAGCAATTTTATAGTAATTTCTCATAAATCGCCGTTTCGCACGGAAGAAACATGAATTTGTCAGTTTGAATAGTTAAAAACATCGTTTTTCAATGTTTTTGCAAGTTTAAAACAGCAATTTTATCTTAATTTCTCATAAATCGCCGTTTCACACGAAAGAAACATGAATTTGTCAGTTTGAATAGTTCAAAACAGCGTTTTTCTATGTTTTTGCAAGTTTAAAACAGCAATTTTATCGTCATTTCTCATAAATCGCCGTTTCACACGAAAGAAACATGAATTTGTCAGTTTGAATAGTTCAAAAGAGCGTTTTTCTATGTTTTTGCAAGTTTAAAACAGCAATTTTATCGTCATTTATCATAAATCGCCGTTTCGCACGAAAGAAACATGAATTTGTCAGTTTGAGTAGTTCAAAACAGCGTTTTTCTATGTTTTTTCAAGTTTAAAACAGCAATTTTATCGTCATTTCTCATAAATCGCCGTTTCGCACAAAAGAAACATGAATTTGTCAGTTTGAATAGTTCAAAAAAGCGTTTTTCTATGTTTTTGCAAGCTTAAAACAGCAATTTTATCGTCATTTCTCATAAATCGCCGTTTCACACGAAAGAAACATGAATTTGTCAGTTTGAATAGTTAAAAACATCGTTTTTCAATGTTTTTGCAAGTTTAAAACAGCAATTTAATCGTCATTTCTCATAAATCGCCGTTTCACACGAAACAAACATGAATTTGTCAGTTTGAATAGTTCAAAACAGCGTTTTCTATGTTTTTGCAAGTTTAAAACAGCAATTTTATCATGATTTCACAAAAATCCACCGTTTCCAACGTAAGAAACATGAATTTATCAGTTTGAATAGTTAAAAACAGCGTTTTTCTATATTTTTGCAAGTTTAAAACAGCAATTTTATCGTGATTTCACAAAAATCCACCGTTTCGAACGTAAGAAACATGAATTTATCAGTTTGAATAGTTGAAAACAGCGTTTTTCTATGTTTTTGCAAGTTTAAAACAGCATATTTATCGTCATTTCTCATAAATCGCCGTTTCGCACGAAGAAACATGAATTTGTCAGTTTGAATAGTTCAATACAGCGTTTTTCTATGTTTTTGCAAGATTAAAACAGCAATTTTATCGTCATTTCTCATAAATCGCCGTTTCACACGAAAGAAACACGAATTTGTCAGTTTGAATAGTTCAAAACAGCGTTTTTCTATATTTTTGCAAGTTTAAAACAGCAATTTTATCGTCATTTCTCATAAATCGCCGTTTCGCACGAAAGAAACATGAATTTGTCAGTTTGAATAGTTCAAAACAGCGTTTTTCTATGTTTTTGCAAGTTTAAAACAGCAATTTTATCGTCATTTATCATAAATCGCCGTTTCGCACGAAAGAAACATGAATTTGTCAGTTTGAATAGTTCAAAAAAGCGTTTTTCTATGTTTTTGCAAGCTTAAAACAGCAATTTTATCGTCATTTTTCATAAATCGCCGTTTCACACGAAAGAAACATGAATTTGTCAGTTTGAATAGTTCAAAACAGCGTTTTTCTATGTTTTTGCAAGTTTCAAACAGCAATTTTATAGTAATTTCTCATAAATCGCCGTTTCGCACGGAAGAAACATGAATTTGTCAGTTTGAATAGTTAAAAACATCGTTTTTCAATGTTTTTGCAAGTTTAAAACAGCAATTTTATCGTCATTTCTCATAAATCGCCGTTTCACACGAAACAAACATGAATTTGTCAGTTTGAATAGTTCAAAACAGCGTTTTCTATGTTTTTGCAAGTTTAAAACAGCAATTTTATCATGATTTCACAAAAATCCACCGTTTCCAACGTAAGAAACATGAATTTATCAGTTTGAATAGTTAAAAACAGCGTTTTTCTATATTTTTGCAAGTTTAAAACAGCAATTTTATCGTGATTTCACAAAAATCCACCGTTTCGAACGTAAGAAACATGAATTTATCAGTTTGAATAGTTGAAAACAGCGTTTTTCTATGTTTTTGCAAGTTTAAAACAGCAATTTTATCGTCATTTCTCATAAATCGCCGTTTCGCACGAAGAAACATGAATTTGTCAGTTTGAATAGTTTAAAACAGCGTTTTTCTATGTTTTTGCAAGATTAAAACAGCAATTTTATCGTCATTTCTCATAAATCGCCGTTTCACACGAAAGAAACACGAATTTGTCAGTTTGAATAGTTCAAAACAGCGTTTTTCTATATTTTTGCAAGTTTAAAACAGCAATTTTATCGTCATTTCTCATAAATCGCCGTTTCGCACGAAAGAAACATGAATTTGTCAGTTTGAATAGTTCAAAACAGCGTTTTTCTATGTTTTTGCAAGTTTAAAACAGCAATTTTATCGTCATTTATCATAAATCGCCGTTTCGCACGAAAGAAACATGAATTTGTCAGTTTGAATAGTTCAAAAAAGCGTTTTTCTATGTTTTTGCAAGCTTAAAACAGCAATTTTATCGTCATTTTTCATAAATCGCCGTTTCACACGAAAGAAACATGAATTTGTCAGTTTGAATAGTTCAAAACAGCGTTTTTCTATGTTTTTGCAAGTTTCAAACAGCAATTTTATAGTAATTTCTCATAAATCGCCGTTTCGCACGGAAGAAACATGAATTTGTCAGTTTGAATAGTTAAAAACATCGTTTTTTAATGTTTTTGCAAGTTTAAAACAGCAATTTTATCTTCATTTCTCATAAATCGCCGTTTCACACGAAAGAAACATGAATTTGTCAGTTTGAGTAGTTCAAAACAGCGTTTTTCTATGTTTTTGCAAGTTTAAAACAGCAATTTTATCGTCATTTCTCATAAATCGCCGTTTCACACGAAAGAAACATGAATTTGTCAGTTTGAATAGTTCAAAAGAGCGTTTTTCTATGTTTTTGCAAGTTTAAAACAGCAATTTTATCGTCATTTATCATAAATCGCCGTTTCGCACGAAAGAAACATGAATTTGTCAGTTTGAGTAGTTCAAAACAGCGTTTTTCTATGTTTTTTCAAAATTAAAACAGCAATTTTATCGTCATTTCTCATAAATCGCCGTTTCGCACAAAAGAAACATGAATTTGTCAGTTTGAATAGTTCAAAAAAGCGTTTTTCTATGTTTTTGCAAGCTTAAAACAGCAATTTTATCGTCATTTCTCATAAATCGCCGTTTCACACGAAAGAAACATGAATTTGTCAGTTTGAATAGTTAAAAACATCGTTTTTCAATGTTTTTGCAAGTTTAAAACATCAATTTTATCGTCATTTCTCATAAATCGCCGTTTCACACGAAACAAACATGAATTTGTCAGTTTGAATAGTTCAAAACAGCGTTTTTCTATGTTTTTGCAAGTTTAATACCTCAACCCCAAACCTCAACCCCAAATCCCAAAACTCGAACCCCCAACCCCAAACCTCAAACCCCAAACCTCAAACTTCGAACCCCAAATCCCTAACCTCAAACCCCAAACCTCAACCCCAAACCTCAACCCCAAACCTCAACCCCAAACCTCAACCACAAACCTTAACCCCAAACCTCAACCCCAAACCTCAACCCCAAACCTCAACCCCAAACCTCAACCCTAAACCTCAACCCCAAACCTCAACCCCAAAGCCCAAAACTCGAACCCCCAACCCCAAACCTCAAACCCCAAACCTCAACCCCAAACCTCAAACCTCGAACCCCAAACCTCAAACCTCGAACCCCAAACCCCAAACCTCAAACACCGAACCCCAACCCCAAACCTCAAACCGCGAACCCCAAACCTCAAACACCGAACCCCAAACCCAAACCTCAAACCGCGAACCCCAAACCTCAAACCCCAAACCTCAACCCCAAACATCAAACCTCGAACCCCAAACCACAAAACTGAATTTGTCAGTTTGGATATTTCAAAACAGCGTTTTCTATGTTTTTGCAAGTTTAAAACAGCAATTTTATCGTGATTTCACAAAAATCCACCGTTTCCAACGTAAGAAACATGAATTTATCAGTTTGAATAGTTGAAAACAGCGTTTTTTTATATTTTTGCAAGTTTAAAACAGCAATTTTATCGTGATTTCACAAAAATCCACCGTTTCGAACGTAAGAAACATGAATTTATCAGTTTGAATAGTTGAAAACAGCGTTTTTCTATGTTTTTGCAAGTTTAAAACAGCAATTTTATCGTCATTTCTCATAAATCGCCGTTTCACACGAAAGAAACATCAATTTGTCAGTTTGAATAGTTCAAAACAGCGTTTTTCTATGTTTTTGCAAGTTTAAAACAGCAATTTTATCGT
This sequence comes from Poecilus cupreus, assembly GCA_963942605.1. Taxonomy (NCBI): domain Eukaryota; kingdom Metazoa; phylum Arthropoda; class Insecta; order Coleoptera; family Carabidae; genus Poecilus; species Poecilus cupreus. Next base: position 13,539 of record CAWWDY010002187.1, on the reverse strand, counting down.
AATTTCTCATAAATCGCCGTTTCGAACGGAAGAAACATGAATTTGTCAGTTTTAATAGTTGAAAACAGCGTTTTTCAATGTTTTTGCAAGTTTAAAACAGCAATTTTATCGTGATTTCACAAAAATCCACCGTTTGGAACGTGAGAAACATGAATTTATCAGTTTGAATAGTTGAAAACAGCGTTTTTCTATGTTTTTGCAAGTTTAAAACAGCAATTTTATAGTAATTTCTCATAAATCGCCGTTTCGCACGGAAGAAACATGAATTTGTCAGTTTGAGTAGTTCAAAACAGCGTTTTTCTATGTTTTTGCAAGTTTAAAACAGCAATTTTATCGTCATTTTTCATAAATCGCCGTTTCGCACGGAAGAAACATGATTTTGACAGTTTGAATAGTTGAAAACAGCGTTTTTCAATGTTTTTGCAAGTTTAAAACAGCAATTTTATCGTGATTTCACTAAAATCCACCGTTTGGAACGTAAGAAACATGAATTTATCAGTTTGAATAGTTGAAAACAGCGTTTTTCTATGTTTTTGCAAGTTTAAAACAGCAATTTTATCGTCATTTCTCATAAATCGCCGTTTCGCACGAAAGAAACATGAATTTGTCAGTTTGAATAGTTCAAAAAAGCGTTTTTCTATGTTTTTGCAAGCTTAAAACAGCAATTTTATCGTCATTTTTCATAAATCGCCGTTTCACACGAAAGAAACATGAATTTGTCAGTTTGAATAGTTCAAAACAGCGTTTTTCTATGTTTTTGCAAGTTTCAAACAGCAATTTTATAGTAATTTCTCATAAATCGCCGTTTCGCACGGAAGAAACATGAATTTGTCAGTTTGAATAGTTAAAAACATCGTTTTTCAATGTTTTTGCAAGTTTAAAACAGCAATTTCATCTTCATTTCTCATAAATCGCCGTTTCACACGAAAAAAACATGAATTTGTCAGTTTGAATAGTTCAAAAGAGCGTTTTTCTATGTTTTTGCAAGTTTAAAACAGCAATTTTATCGTCATTTATCATAAATCGCCGTTTCGCACGAAAGAAACATGAATTTGTCAGTTTGAGTAGTTCAAAACAGCGTTTTTCTATGTTTTTGCAAGTTTAAAACAGCAATTTTATCGTCATTTCTCATAAATCGCCGTTAACACGAAAGAAACATGAATTTGTCAGTTTGAATAGTTCAAAACAGCGTTTTTCTATGGTTTTGCAAGTTTAAAACAGCAAATTTATCGTAATTCCTCATAAATCGCCGTTTCGCACGGAAGAAACATGAATTTGTCAGTTTGAATAGTTGAAAACAGCGTTTTTCTATGTTTTTGCAAGTTTAAAACAGCAATTTTATCGTCATTTCTCATAAATCGCCGTTTCGCACGAAAGAAACATGAATTTGTCAGTTTGAATAGTTCAAAACAGCGTTTTTCTATGATTTTGCAAGTTTAATACCTCAACCCCAAACCTCAACCCCAAATCCCAAAACTCGAACCCCCAACCCCAAACCTCAAACCCCAAACCTCAAACTTCGAACCCCAAATCCCTAACCTCAAACCCCAAACCTCAACCCCAAACCTCAACCCCAAACCTCAACCCCAAACCTCAACCCCAAACCTCAACCCCAAACCTTAACCCCAAACCTCAACCCCAAACCTCAACCCCAAACCTCAACCCCAAACCTCAACCCTAAACCTCAACCCCAAACCTCAACCCCAAAGCCCAAAACTCGAACCCCCAACCCCAAACCTCAAACCCCAAACCTCAACCCCAAACCTCAAACCTCGAACCCCAAACCTCAAACCTCGAACCCCAAACCCCAAACCTCAAACACCGAACCCCAACCCCAAACCTCAAACCGCGAACCCCAAACCTCAAACACCGAACCCCAAACCCAAACCTCAAACCGCGAACCCCAAACCTCAAACCCCAAACCTCAACCCCAAACATCAAACCTCGAACCCCAAACCACAAAACTGAATTTGTCAGTTTGGATAGTTCAAAACAGCGTTTTCTATGTTTTTGCAATTTTAAAACAGCAATTTTATCGTGATTTCACAAAAATCCACCGTTTCCAACGTAAGAAACATGAATTTATCAGTTTGAATAGTTGAAAACAGCGTTTTTCTATATTTTTGCAAGTTTAAAACAGCAATTTTATCGTGATTTCACAAAAATCCACCGTTTGGAACGTAAGAAACATTAATTTATCAGTTTGAATAGTTGAAAACAGCGTTTTTCTATGTTTTTGTAAGTTTAAAACAGCAATTTTATAGTAATTTCTCATAAATCGCCGTTTCGCACGGAAGAAACATGAATTTGTCAGTTTGAGTAGTTCAAAACAGCGTTTTTCTATGTTTTTGCAAGTTTAAAACAGCAATTTTATCGTCATTTCTCATAAATCGCCGTTTCACACGAAAGAAACATGAATTTGTCAGTTTGAATAGTTCAAAACAGCGTTTTTCTATGTTTTTGCAAGTTTAAAACAGCAATTTTATCGTAATTTCTCATAAATCGCCGTTTCGCACGGAAGAAACATGATTTTGTCAGTTTGAATAGTTGAAAACAGCGTTTTTCAACGTTTTTGCAAGTTTAAAACAGCAAATTTATCGTGATTTCACTAAAATCCACCGTTTGGAACGTAAGAAACATGAATTTATCAGTTTGAATAGTTGAAAACAGCGTTTTTCTATGTTTTTGCAAGTTTAAAACAGCAATTTTATCGTGATTTCACAAAAATCCACCGTTTTGAACGTAAGAAACATGAATTTATCAGTTTGAATAGTTGAAAACAGCGTTTTTCTATGTTTTTGCAAGTTTAAAACAGCAATTTTATCGTCATTTCTCATAAATCGCCGTTTCGCACGAAGAAACATGAATTTGTCAGTTTGAATAGTTCAAAACAGCGTTTTTCTATGTTTTTGCAAGATTAAAACAGCAATTTTATCGTAATTTCTCATAAATCGCCGTTTCACACGAAAGAAACACGAATTTGTCAGTTTGAATAGTTCAAAACAGCGTTTTTCTATGTTTTTGAAAGTTTAAAACAGCAATTTTATCGTCATTTCTCATAAATCGCCGTTTCGCACGAAAGAAACATGAATTTGTCAGTTTGAATAGTTCAAAACAGCGTTTTTCTATGTTTTTGCAAGTTTAAAACAGCAATTTAATCGTCATTTCTCATTAATCGCCGTTTCACACGAAAGAAACATGAATTTGTCAGTTTGAATAGTTTAAAACAGCGTTTTTCTATGTTTTTGCAAGTTTAAAACAGCAATTTTATCGTAATTTCTCATAAATCGCCGTTTCGCATGGAAGAAACATGAATTTGTCAGTTTGAATAGTTGAAAACAGCGTTTTTCAATGTTTTTGCAAGTTTAAAACAGCAATTTTATCGTGATTTCACAAAAATCCACCGTTTGGAACGTAAGAAACATGAATTTATCAGTTTAAATAGTTGAAAACAGCGTTTTTCTATGTTTTTGCAAGTTTAAAACAGCAATTTTATAGTAATTTCTCATAAATCGCCGTTTCGCACGAAAGAAACATGAATTTGTCAGTTTGAGAAGTTCAAAACAGCGTTTTTATATGTTTTTGCAAGTTTAAAACAGCAATTTTATCGTCATTTCTCATAAATCGCCGTTTCACACGAAAGAAACATGAATTTGTCAGTTTGATTATTTCAAAACAGCGTTTTTCTATGTTTTTGCAAGTTTAAAACAGCAATTTTATCGTCATTTCTCATAAATCGCCGTTTCGCACGAAGAAACATGAATTTGTCAGTTTGAATAGTTCAAAACAGCGTTTTTTTATGTTTTTGCAAGATTAAAACAGCAATTTTATCGTCATTTCTCATAAATCGCCGTTTCACACGAAAGAAACACGAATTTGTCAGTTTTAATAGTTCAAAACAGCGTTTTTCTATGTTTTTGCAAGTTTAAAACAGCAATTTTATAGTAATTTCTAATAAATCGCCGTTTCGCACGGAAGAAACATGAATTTGTCAGTTTGAATAGTTAAAAACATCATTTTTAAATGTTTTTGCAAGTTTAAAACAGCAATTTTATCGTCATTTCTCATAAATCGCCGTTTCACACGAAAGAAACATGAATTTGTCAGTTTGAATAGTTCAAAACAGCGTTTTGCTATGTTTTTGCAAATTTAAAACAGCAATTTTATCGTCATTTCTCATAAATCGCCGTTTCACACGAAAGAAACATGAATTTGTCAGTTTGAATAGTTCAAAAAAGCGTTTTTCTATGTTTTTGCAAGCTTAAAACAGCAATTTTATCGTCATTTCTCATAAATCGCCGTTTCACACGAAAGAAACATGAATTTGTCAGTTTGAATAGTTCAAAACAGCGTTTTTCTATGTTTTTGCAAGTTTCAAACAGCAATTTTATAGTAATTTCTCATAAATCGCCGTTTCGCACGGAAGAAACATGAATTTGTCAGTTTGAATAGTTTAAAACATCGTTTTTCAATGTTTTTGCAAGTTTAAAACAGCAATTTTATCGTCATTACTCATAAATCGCCGTTTCACACGAAACAAACATGAATTTGTCAGTTTGAATAGTTCAAAACAGCGTTTTTCTATGATTTTGCAAGTTTAATACCTCAACCCCAAACCTCAACCCCAAATCCCAAAACTCGAACCCCCAACCCCAAACCTCAAACCCCAAACCTCAAACTTCGAACCCCAAATCCCTAACCTCAAACCCCAAACCTCAACCCCAAACCTCAACCCCAAACCTCAACCCCAAACCTCAACCCGAAACCTCAACCCCAAACCTTAACCCCAAACCTCAACCCCAAACCTCAACCCCAAACCTCAACCCCAAACCTCAACCCTAAACCTCAACCCCAAACCTCAACCCCAAAGCCCAAAACTCGAACCCCCAACCCCAAACCTCAAACCCCAAACCTCAACCCCAAACCTCAAACCTCGAACCCCAAACCTCAAACCTCGAACCCCAAACCCCAAACCTCAAACACCGAACCCCAACCCCAAACCTCAAACCGCGAACCCCAAACCTCAAACACCTAACCCCAAACCCAAACCTCAAACCGCGAACCCCAAACCTCAAACCCCAAACCTCAACCCCAAACATCAAACCTCGAACCCCAAACCACAAAACTGAATTTGTCAGTTTGGATAGTTCAAAACAGCGTTTTTCAATGTTTTAGCAAGTTTAAAACAGCACTTTTATCGTGATTTCACAAAAATCCACCGTTTGGAACGTAAGAAACATTAATTTATCAGTTTGAATAGTTGAAAACAGCGTTTTTCTATGTTTTTGTAAGTTTAAAACAGCAATTTTATAGTAATTTCTCATAAATCGCCGTTTCGCACGGAAGAAACATGAATTTGTCAGTTTGAGTAGTTCAAAACAGCGTTTTTCTATGTTTTTGCAAGTTTAAAACAGCAATTTTATCGTCATTTCTCATAAATCGCCGTTTCACACGAAAGAAACATGAATTTGTCAGTTTGAATAGTTCAAAACAGCGTTTTTCTATGTTTTTGCAAGTTTAAAACAGCAATTTTATCGTAATTTCTCATAAATCGCCGTTTCGCACGGAAGAAACATGATTTTGTCAGTTTGAATAGTTGAAAACAGCGTTTTTCAATGTTTTTGCAAGTTTAAAACAGCAAATTTATCGTGATTTCACTAAAATCCACCGTTTGGAACGTAAGAAACATGAATTTATCAGTTTGAATAGTTGAAAACAGCGTTTTTCTATGTTTTTGCAAGTTTAAAACAGCAATTTTATCGTGATTTCACAAAAATCCACCGTTTTGAACGTAAGAAACATGAATTTATCAGTTTGAATAGTTGAAAACAGCGTTTTTCTATGTTTTTGCAAGTTTAAAACAGCAATTTTATCGTCATTTCTCATAAATCGCCGTTTCGCACGAAGAAACATGAATTTGTCAGTTTGAATAGTTCAAAACAGCGTTTTTCTATGTTTTTGCAAGTTTAAAACAGCAATTTAATCGTCATTTCTCATGAATCGCCGTTTCACACGAAAGAAACATGAATTTGTCAGTTTGAATAGTTCAAAACAGCGTTTTTCTATGTTTTTGCAAGTTTAAAACAGCAATTTTATCGTAATTTCTCATAAATCGCCGTTTCGCACGGAAGAAACATGAATTTGTCAGTTTGAATAGTTTAAAACATCGTTTTTCAATGTTTTTGCAAGTTTAAAACAGCAATTTTATCGTCATTACTCATAAATCGCCGTTTCACACGAAACAAACATGAATTTGTCAGTTTGAATAGTTCAAAACAGCGTTTTTCTATGATTTTGCAAGTTTAATACCTCAACCCCAAACCTCAACCCCAAATCCCAAAACTCGAACCCCCAACCCCAAACCTCAAACCCCAAACCTCAAACTTCGAACCCCAAATCCCTAACCTCAAACCCCAAACCTCAACCCCAAACCTCAACCCCAAACCTCAACCCCAAACCTCAACCCGAAACCTCAACCCCAAACCTTAACCCCAAACCTCAACCCCAAACCTCAACCCCAAACCTCAACCCCAAACCTCAACCCTAAACCTCAACCCCAAACCTCAACCCCAAAGCCCAAAACTCGAACCCCCAACCCCAAACCTCAAACCCCAAACCTCAACCCCAAACCTCAAACCTCGAACCCCAAACCTCAAACCTCGAACCCCAAACCCCAAACCTCAAACACCGAACCCCAACCCCAAACCTCAAACCGCGAACCCCAAACCTCAAACACCTAACCCCAAACCCAAACCTCAAACCGCGAACCCCAAACCTCAAACCCCAAACCTCAACCCCAAACATCAAACCTCGAACCCCAAACCACAAAACTGAATTTGTCAGTTTGGATAGTTCAAAACAGCGTTTTTCAATGTTTTAGCAAGTTTAAAACAGCACTTTTATCGTGATTTCACAAAAATCCACCGTTTGGAACGTAAGAAACATTAATTTATCAGTTTGAATAGTTGAAAACAGCGTTTTTCTATGTTTTTGTAAGTTTAAAACAGCAATTTTATAGTAATTTCTCATAAATCGCCGTTTCGCACGGAAGAAACATGAATTTGTCAGTTTGAGTAGTTCAAAACAGCGTTTTTCTATGTTTTTGCAAGTTTAAAACAGCAATTTTATCGTCATTTCTCATAAATCGCCGTTTCACACGAAAGAAACATGAATTTGTCAGTTTGAATAGTTCAAAACAGCGTTTTTCTATGTTTTTGCAAGTTTAAAACAGCAATTTTATCGTAATTTCTCATAAATCGCCGTTTCGCACGGAAGAAACATGATTTTGTCAGTTTGAATAGTTGAAAACAGCGTTTTTCAATGTTTTTGCAAGTTTAAAACAGCAAATTTATCGTGATTTCACTAAAATCCACCGTTTGGAACGTAAGAAACATGAATTTATCAGTTTGAATAGTTGAAAACAGCGTTTTTCTATGTTTTTGCAAGTTTAAAACAGCAATTTTATCGTGATTTCACAAAAATCCACCGTTTTGAACGTAAGAAACATGAATTTATCAGTTTGAATAGTTGAAAACAGCGTTTTTCTATGTTTTTGCAAGTTTAAAACAGCAATTTTATCGTCATTTCTCATAAATCGCCGTTTCGCACGAAGAAACATGAATTTGTCAGTTTGAATAGTTCAAAACAGCGTTTTTCTATGTTTTTGCAAGTTTAAAACAGCAATTTAATCGTCATTTCTCATGAATCGCCGTTTCACACGAAAGAAACATGAATTTGTCAGTTTGAATAGTTCAAAACAGCGTTTTTCTATGTTTTTGCAAGTTTAAAACAGCAATTTTATCGTAATTTCTCATAAATCGCCGTTTCGCATGGAAGAAACATGAATTTGTCAGTTTGAATAGTTGAAAACAGCGTTTTTCAATGTTTTTGCAAGTTTAAAACAGCAATTTTATCGTGATTTCACAAAAATCCACCGTTTGGAACGTAAGAAACATGAATTTATCAGTTTGAATAGTTGAAAACAGCGTTTTTCTATGTTTTTGCAAGTTTAAAACAGCAATTTTATAGTAATTTCTCATAAATCGCCGTTTCGCACGAAAGAAACATGAATTTGTCAGTTTGAGAAGTTCAAAACAGCGTTTTTCTATGTTTTTGCAAGTTTAAAACAGCAATTTTATCGTCATTTCTCATAAATCGCCGTTTCACACGAAAGAAACATGAATTTGTCAGTTTGATTATTTCAAAACAGCGTTTTTCTATGTTTTTGCAAGTTTAAAACAGCAATTTTATCGTTATTTCTCATAAATCGCCGTTTCGCACGAAGAAACATGAATTTGTCAGTTTGAATAGTTCAAAACAGCGTTTTTTTATGTTTTTGCAAGATTAAAACAGCAATTTTATCGTCATTTCTCATAAATCGCCGTTTAACACGAAAGAAACACGAATTTGTCAGTTTTAATAGTTCAAAACAGCGTTTTTCTATGTTTTTGCAAGTTTTAAACAGCAATTTTATAGTAATTTCTAATAAATCGCCGTTTCGCACGGAAGAAACATGAATTTGTCAGTTTGAATAGTTAGAAACATCATTTTTCAATGTTTTTGCAAGTTTAAAACAGCAATTTTATCGTCATTTCTCATAAATCGCCGTTTCACACGAAAGAAACATGAATTTGTCAGTTTGAATAGTTCAAAACAGCGTTTTGCTATGTTTTTGCAAATTTAAAACAGCAATTTTATCGTCATTTCTCATAAATCGCCGTTTCACACGAAAGAAACATGAATTTGTCAGTTTGAATAGTTCAAAAGAGCGTTTTTCTATGTTTTTGCAAGTTTAAAACAGCAATTTTATCGTCATTTATCATAAATCGCCGTTTCGCACGTAAGAAACATGAATTTGTCAGTTTGAGTAGTTCAAAACAGCGTTTTTCTATGTTTTTGCAAGTTTAAAACAGCAATTTTATCGTCATTTCTCATAAATCGCCGTTTCACACGAAAGAAACATGAATTTGTCAGTTTGAATAGTTCAAAACAGCGTTTTTCTATGGTTTTGCAAGTTTAAAACAGCAAATTTATCGTAATTCCTCATAGATCGCCGTTTCGCACGGAAGAAACATGAATTTGTCAGTTTGAATAGTTGAAAACAGCGTTTTTCAATGTTTTTGCAAGTTTAAAACAGCAATTTTATCGTGATTTCACAAAAATCCACGGTTTGGAACGTAAGAAACATGAATTTATCAGTTTGAATAGTTAAAAACAGCGTTTTTCTATGTTTTTGCAAGTTTAAAACAGCAATTTTATAGTAATTTCTCATAAATCGCCGTTTCGCACGGAAGAAACATGAATTTGTCAGTTTGAGAAGTTCAAAACAGCGTTTTTCTATGTTTTTGCAAGTTTAATACCTCAACCCCAAACCCCAAAACTCGAACCCCCAACCCCAAACCTCAAACCTCGAACCCCAAACCCCAAACCTCAAACACCGAACTCCAACCCCATACCTCAAACCGCGAACCCCAAAACTCAAACACCGAACTTCAAACCCAAACCTCAAACCGCGAACCCCAAACCTCAAACCCCAAACCTCAACCCTAAACATCAACCCTCGAACCCCAAACCACAAAACTGAATTTGTCAGTTTGGATAGTTCAAAACAGCGTTTTCTATGTTTTTGCAAGTTTAAAACAGCAATTTTATCGTGATTTCACAAAAATCCACCGTTTCCAACGTAAGAAACATGAATTTATCAGTTTGAATAGTTGAAAACAGCGTTTTTCTATATTTTTGCAAGTTTAAAACAGCAATTTTATCGTGATTTCACAAAAATCCACCGTTTCGAACGTAAGAAACATGAATTTATCAGTTTGAATAGTTGAAAACAGCGTTTTTCTATGTTTTTGCAAGTTTAAAACAGCAATTTTATCGTCATTTCTCATAAATCGCCGTTTCGCACGAAGAAACATGAATTGTCAGTTTGAATAGTTCAAAACAGCGTTTTTCTATGTTTTTGCAAGATTAAAACAGCAATTTTATCGTCATTTCTCATATATCGCCGTTTCACACGAAAGAAACACGAATTTGTCAGTTTGAATAGTTCAAAACAGCGTTTTTCTATGTTTTTGCAAGTTTAAAACAGCAATTTTATCGTCGTTTCTCATAAATCGCCGTTTCGCACGAAAGAAACATGAATTTGTCAGTTTGAATAGTTCAAAACAGCGTTTTTCTATGTTTTTGCAAATTTAAAACAGCAATTTTATCGTCATTTCTCATAAATCGCCGTTTCGCACGAAAGAAACATGAATTTGTCAGTTTGAATAGTTCAAAACAGCGTTTTTCTATGTTTTTGCAAGTTTAAAACAGCAATTTAATCGTCATTTCTCATAAATCGCCGTTTCACACGAAAGAAACATGAATTTGTCAGTTTGAATAGTTCAAAACAGCGTTTTTCTATGTTTTTGCAAGTTTAAAACAGCAATTTTATCGTAATTTCTCATAAATCGCCGTTTCGCATGGAAGAAACATGAATTTGTCAGTTTGAATAGTTGAAAACAGCGTTTTTCAATGTTTTTGCAAGTTTAAAACAGCAATTTTATCGTGATTTCACAAAAATCCACCGTTTGGAACGTAAGAAACATGAATTTATCAGTTTGAATAGTTGAAAACAGCGTTTTTCTATGTTTTTGCAAGTTTAAAACAGCAATTTTATCGTGATTTCAAAAAATCCACCGTTTGGAACGTAAGAAACATGAATTTATCAGTTTGAATAGTTGAAAACAGCGTTTTTCTATGTTTTTGCAAGTTTAAAACAGCAATTTTATAGTAATTTCTCATAAATCGCCGTTTCGCACGGAAGAAACATGAATTTGTCAGTTTGAGAAGTTCAAAACAGCGTTTTTCTATGTTTTTGCAAGTTTAATACCTCAACCCCAAACCCCAAAACTCGAACCCCCAACCCCAAACCTCAAACTTCGAACCCCAAATCCCTAACCTCAAACCCCAAACCTCAACCCCAAACCTCAACCCCAAACCTCAACCCTAAACCTCAACCCCAAACCTTAACCCCAAACCTCAACCCTAAACCTCAACTTCAAACCTCAACCCCAAACCTCAACCCTAAACCTCAACCCCAAACCTCAACCCCAAAGCCCAAAACTCGAACCCCCAACCCCAAACCTCAAACCCCAAACCTCATCCCAAAACCTCAAACCTCGAACCCCAAACCTCAAACCTCGAACCCCAAACCCCAAACCTCAAACACCGAACCCCAACCCCAAACCTCAAACCGCGAACCCCAAACCTCAAACACCGAACCCCAAACCCAAACCTCAAACCGCGAACCCCAAACCTCAAACCCCAAACCTCAACCCTAAACATCAACCCTCGAACCCCAAACCACAAAACTGAATTTGTCAGTTTGGATAGTTCAAAACAGCGTTTTCTATGTTTTTGCAAGTTTAAAACAGCAATTTTATCGTGATTTCACAAAAATCCACCGTTTCCAACGTAAGAAACATGAATTTATCAGTTTGAATAGTTGAAAACAGCGTTTTTCTATGTTTTTGCAAGTTTAAAACAGCAATTTTATCGTCATTTCTCATAAATCGCCGTTTCGCACGAAGAAACATAAATTTGTCAGTTTGAATAGTTCAAAACAGCGTTTTTCTATGTTTTTGCAAGTTTAATACCTCAACCCCAAACCCCAAAACTCGAACCCCCCACCCCAAACCTCAAACTTCGAACCCCAAATCCCTAACCTTAAACCCCAAACCTCAACCCCAAACCTCAACCCCAAACCTCAACCCCAAACCTCAACCCCAAACCTTAACCCCAAACCTCAACCCCAAACCTCAACCCCAAACCTCAACCCCAAACCTCAACCCCAAACCTCAACCCTAAACGTCAACCCCAAACCTCAACCCCAAAGCCCAAAACTCGAACCCACAACCCCAAACCTCAAACCCCAAACCTCAACCCAAAACCTCAAACCTCGAACCCCAAACCTCAAACCTCGAACCCGAAACCCCAAACCTTAAACACCGAACCCCAACCCCAAACCTCAAACCGCGAACCCCAAACCTCAAACACCGAACCCCAAACCCAAACCTCAAACCGCGAACCCCAAACCTCAAACCCCAAACCTCAACCCTAAACATCAAACCTCGAACCCCAAACCACAAAACTGAATTTGTCAGTTTGGATAGTTCAAAACAGCGTTTTCTATGTTTTTGCAAGTTTAAAACAGCAATTTTATCGTGATTTCACAAAAATCCACCGTTTCCAACGTAAGAAACATGAATTTATCAGTTTGAATAGTTGAAAACAGCGTTTTTCAATGTTTTTGCAAGTTTAAAACAGCAATTTTATCGTGATTTCACAAAAATCCACCGTTTGGAACGTAAGAAACATGAATATATCAGTTTGAATAGTTGAAAACAGCGTTTTTCTATGTTTTTGCAAGTTTAAAACAGCAATTTTATCGTCAATTCTCATAAATCGCCGTTTCACACGAAAAAAACATGAATTTGTCAGTTTGAATAGTTCAAAACAGCGTTTTTCTATGTTTTTGCAAGTTTAAAACAGCAATTTTATCGTCATTTATCATAAATAGCCGTTTCACACGAAAGAAACATGAATTTGTCAGTTTGAATAGTTCAAAACAGCGTTTTTCTATGTTTTTGCAAGTTTAAAACAGCAATTTTATCGTAATTTCTCATAAATCGCCGTTTCGCATGGAAGAAACATGAATTTGTCAGTTTGAATAGTTGAAAACAGCGTTTTTCAATGTTTTTGCAAGTTTAAAACAGCAATTTTATCGTGATTTCACAAAAATCCACCGTTTGGAACGTAAGAAACATGAATTTATCAGTTTGAATAGTTGAAAACAGCGTTTTTCTATGTTTTTGCAAGTTTAAAACAGCAATTTTATCGTAATTTCTCATAAATCGCCGTTTCGCACGGAAGAAACATGATTTTGTCAGTTTGAATAGTTGAAAACAGCGTTTTTCAATGTTTTTGCAAGTTTAAAACAGCAATTTTATCGCGATTTCACTAAAATCCACCGTTTGGAACGTAAGAAACATGAATTTATCAGTTTGAATAGTTGAAAACAGCGTTTCTCTATGTTTTTGCAAGTTTAAAACAGCAATTTTATCGTGATTTCACAAAAATCCACCGTTTCGAACGTAAGAAACAAGAATTTATCAGTTTGAATAGTTGAAAACAGCGTTTTTCTATGTTTTTGCAAGTTTAAAACAGCAATTTTATCGTCATTTCTCATAAATCGCCGTTTCGCACGAAGAAACATGAATTTATCAGTTTGAATAGTTGAAAACAGCGTTTTTCTATGTTTTTGCAAGTTTAAAACAGCAATTTTATCGTCATTTCTCATAAATCGCCGTTTCGCACGAAGAAACATGAATTTGTCAGTTTGAATAGTTCAAAACAGCGTTTTTCTATGTTTTTGCAAGATTAAAACAGCAATTTTATCGTCATTTCTCATAAATCGCCGTTTCACACGAAAGAAACACGAATTTGTCAGTTTGAATAGTTGAAAACAGCGTTTTTCAATGTTTTTGCAAGTTTAAA
>CAWWDY010002186.1:0-66721 GCA_963942605.1 Poecilus cupreus | reverse complement strand
CAAAATGCTGTTTACAAGTATTTAAACTGTCATATTCATGTTTCTGTCGTGTATAATAGCTAATGTTGGTGAAAGCAAGATAAAAATTCTGTTATAAGCTTGCAAATGCATACAAAACACCGTTTTCAAGTATTTAAACTGTCATATTCATGTATATGTCGTGTGAAATGGCTTATGTTTGCAAAATCAAGATAAAATAGCTGTTTTCATGTATTTAAACTGTCATATTCATGTTTCTGTCGTGTATTATAGCTAATGTTGGTGAAAGCAAGATAAAAATGCTGTTTTAAGCATGCAAAAGCATACAAAACACCTTTTTCAAGTATTAAAACTGTCATATTCATGTTTCTGTCGTGTATAATAGCTAATGTTGGTGAAAGCAAGACAAAAATGCTGTTTTAATCATGCAAAAGCATACAAAACACCGTTTTCAAGTATTTAATCTGTCATATTCATGTATATGTCGTGTGTAATGGCTTATGTTTGGAAAATTAAGATAAAAATGCTGTTTTAAGCTTGCAGAAGCATACAAAACACCGTTTTCAAGTATTTAAATTGTCATATTCATGTTTCTGTCGTGTATAATAGCTAATGTTGGTGAAAGCAAGATAAAAATGCTGTTTTAAGCATGCAAAAGCATACAAAACACCGTTTTCAAGAATTTAAACTGTCATATTCATGTATATGTCGTGTGTAATGGATTATGTTTGAAAAATCAAGATAAAAATGCTGTTTTAAGCATGCAAAAGCATACAAAACACCGTTTTCAAGTATTTAAACTGTCATATTCATGTTTCTGTCGTGTATAATAGCTAATGTTGGTGAAAGCAAGACAAAAATGCTGTTTTAAGCATGCGAAAGCATACAAAACACCGGTTTCAAGTATTTAAACTGTCATATTCATGTATATGTCGTGTGTAATGGCTTATGTTTGGAAAATCAAGTAAAAATGCTGTTTTAAGCATGCAAAAGCATACAAAACACCGTTTTCAAGTATTTAAACTGTCATATTCATGTTTCTGTCGTGCATAATGGCTAATGTTGGTGAAAGCAAGACAAAAATGCTGTTTTAAGCATGCAAAAGCATACAAAACACCGTTTTCAAGTATTTAAACTGTCATATTCATGTATATGTCGTGTGTAATGGCTTATGTTTGCAAAATCAAGATAAAATAGCTCTTTTCAGCTTGAAAAAACATACAAAATGCTGTTTTCAAGTATTTAAACTGTCATATTCATGTTTCTGTCGTGTATAATAGCTAATGTTGGTGAAAGCAAGATAAAAATGCTGTTTTAAGCATGCAAAAGCATACAAAACACGGTTTTCAAGTATTTAAAGTGTCATATTCATGTAAATGTCGTGTGTAATGGCTTATGTTTGCAAAATCAAGATAAAATAGCTGTTTTCAGCTTGCAAAAACATACAAAATGCTGTTTTCAAGTATTTAAACTGTCATATTTATGTTTCTGTCGTGTATAATAGCTAATGTTGGTGAAAGCAAGATAAAAATGCTGTTTTAAGCATGCAAAAGCATTCAAAACACCGTTTTCAAGTATTTAAACTGTCATATTCATGTTTCTGTCGTGTATAATAGGTAATGTTGGTGAAAGCAAGACAAAAATGCTGTTTTAAGCATGCAAAAGCATACAAAACAGCGTTTTCAAGTATATAAACTGTCATATTTATATTTCTGTCATGTACAATAGCTAATGTTGGTGAAAGCAAGATAAAAATGCTGTTTTAAGCATGCAAAAGCATACAAAACACCGTTTTCAAGTATTTAAACTGTCATATTCATGTTTCTGTCGTGTATAATAGCTAATGTTGGTGAAAGCAAGATAAAAATGCTGTTTTAAGCATGCAAAAGCATACAAAACACCGTTTTCAAGTATTTAAACTGTCATATTCATGTATATGTCGTGTGTAATGGCTTATGTTTGCAAAATCAAGATAAAATATCCGTTTTCAGCTTGCAAAAACATACAAAATGCTGTTTTCAAGTATTTAAACTGTCATATTCATGTTTCTGTCGTGTATAATAGCTAATGTTGTTGAAAGCAAGATAAAAATTCTGTTATAAGCTTGCAAAAGCATACAAAACACCGTTTTTAAGTATTTAAACTGTCATATTCATGTATATGTCGTGTGAAATGGCTTATGTTTGCAAAATCAAGATAAAATAGCTGTTTTCAGCTTGCAAAAACATACAAAATGCTGTTTTCATGTATTTAAACTGTCATATTCATGTTTCTGTCGTGTATTATAGCTAATGTTGGTGAAAGCAAGATAAAAATGCTGTTTTAAGCATGCAAAAGCATACAAAACACCTTTTTCAAGTATTAAAACTGTCATATTCATGTTTCTGTCGTGTATAATAGCTAATGTTGGTGAAAGCAAGACAAAAATGCTGTTTTAATCATGCAAAAGCATACAAAACACCGTTTTTAAGTATTTAATCTTTCATATTCATGTATATGTCGTGTGTAATGGCTTATGTTTGAAAAATTAAGATAAAAATGCTGTTTTAAGCTTGCAGAAGCATACAAAACACCGTTTTCAAGTATTTAAATTGTCATATTCATGTTTCTGTCGTGTATAATAGCTAATGTTGGTGAAAGCAAGATAAAAATGCTGTTTTAAGCATGCAAAAGCATACAAAACACCGTTTTCAAGAATTTAAACTGTCATATTCATGTATATGTCGTGTGTAATGGATTATGTTTGGAAAATCAAGATAAAAATGCTGTTTTAAGCATGCAAAACCATACAAAACACCGTTTTCAAGTATTTAAACTGTCATATTCATGTTTCTGTCGTGTATAATAGCTAATGTTGGTGAAAGCAAGACAAAAATGCTGTTTTAAGCATGCAAAAGCATACAAAACACCGTTTTCAAGTATTTAAACTGTCATATTCATGTATATGTCGTGTGTAATGGCTTATGTTTGCAAAATCAAGATAAAATAGCTGTTTTCAGCTTGCAAAAACATACAAAATGCTGTTTTCAAGTATTTAAATTGTCATATTTATGTTTCTGTCGTGTATAATAGCTAATGTTGGTGAAAGCAAGATAAAAATGCTGTTTTAAGCATGCAAAAGCATACAAAACACCGTTTTCAAGTATTTAAACTGTCATATTCATGTATATGTCGTGTGTAATGGCTTATGTTTGCAAAATCAAGATAAAATAGCTGTTTTCAGCTTGCAAAAACATACAAAATGCTGTTTTCAAGTATTTAAACTGTCATATTCATGTTTCTGTCGTGTATTATAGCTAATGTTGGTGAAAGCAAGATAAAAATGCTGTTTTAAGCATGCAAAAGCATACAAAACACCTTTTTCAAGTATTAAAACTGTCATATTCATGTTTCTGTCGTGTATAATAGCTAATGTTGGTGAAAGCAAGACAAAAATGCTGTTTTAATCATGCAAAAGCATACAAAACACCGTTTTTAAGTATTTAATCTGTCATATTCATGTATATGTCGTGTGTAATGGCTTATGTTTGAAAAATTAAGATAAAAATGCTGTTTTAAGCTTGCAGAAGCATACAAAACACCGTTTTCAAGTATTTAAACTGTCATATTCATGTTTCTGTCGTGTATAATAGCTAATGTTGGTAAAAGCAAGACAAAAATGCTGTTTTAAGCATGCAAAAGCATACAAAACAGCGTTTTCAAGTATTTAAACTGTCATATTCATGTTTCTGTCGTGTGTAATGGCTTATGTTTGGAAAATCAAGATAAAAATGCTGTTTTAAGCTTGCAAAAGCATACAAAACACCGTTTTCAAGTATTTAAATTGTCATATTCATGTTTCTGTCGTGTATAATAGCTAATGTTGGTGAAAGCAAGATAAAAATGCTGTTTTAAGCATGCAAAAGCATACAAAACACCGTTTTCAAGTATTTAAACTGTCTTATTCATGTATATGTCGTGTGTAATGGCTTATAGTTGCAAAATCAAGATAAAATTGCTGTTTTCAGCTTGCAAAAACATACAAAATGCTGTTTTCAAGTATTTAAACTGTCATATTCATGTTTCTGTCGTGTATAATAGCTAATGTTAGTGAAAGCAAGATAAAAATGCTGTTTTAAGCATACAAAAGCATACAAAACACCGTTTTCAAGTATTTAAACTGTCATATTCATGTATATGTCGTGTGTAATGGCTTATATTTGCAAAATCAAGATAAAATAGCTCTTTTCAGCTTGCAAAAACATACAAAATGCTGTTTTCAAGTATTTAAACTGTCATATTCATGTTTCTGTCGTGTATACTTGCTAATGTTAGTGGAAGCAAGATAAAAATGCTGTTTTAAGCATGCAAAAGCATACAAAACACCGTTTTCAAGTATTTAAACTGTCATATTCATGTATATGTCGTGTGTAATGGTTTATGTTTGCAAAATCAAGATAAAATAGTTGTTTTCAGCTTGCAAAAACATACAAAATGCTGTTTTCAAGTATTTAAACTGTCATATTCATGTTTCTGTCGTGTATAATAGCTAATGTTAGTGAAAGCAAGATAAAAATGCTGTTTTAAGCATGCAAAAGCATTCAAAACTCCGTTTTCAAGTATTTAAATTGTCATATTCATGTTTATGTCGTGTATAATAGCTAATGTTGTTGAAAGCAAGACAAAAATGCTGTTTTAAGCATGCAAAAGCCTACAAAACAGCGTTTTCAAGTATATAAACTGTCATATTCATATTTCTGTCATGTATAATAACTAATGTTGGTGAAAGCAAGATAAAAATGCTGTTTTAAGCATGCAAAAGCATACAAAACACCTTTTTCAAGTATTTAAACTGTCATATTCATGTTTCTGTCGTGTATAATAGCTAATGTTGGTGAAAGCAAGATAAAAATGCTGTTTTAAGCATGCAAAAGCATACAAAACACCGTTTTCAAGTATTCAAACTGTCATATTCATGTTACTGTCGTGTATAATAGCTAATGTTGGTGAAAGCAAGACAAAAATGCTGTTTTAAGCATGCAAAATCATACAAAACACCGTTTTCAAGTATTTAAACTGTCATATTCATGTATATGTCGTGTGTAATGGCTTATGTTTGCAAAATCAAAGTAAAATAGCTGTTTTCAGCTTGCAGAAACATACAAAATGCTGTTTTCAAGTATTTAAATTGTCATATTTATGTTTCTGTCGTGTATTATAGCTAATGTTGGTGAAAGCAAGATAAAAATGCTGTTTTAAGCATGCAAAAGCATACAAAACACCTTTTTCAAGTATTTAAACTGTCATATTCATGTTTCTGTCGGTATAATAGCTAATGTTGGTGAAAGCAAGACAAAAATGCTGTTTTAATCATGCAAAAGCATACAAAACACCGTTTTCAAGTATTTAATCTGTCATATTCATGTATATGTCGTGTGTAATGGCTTATGTTTGCAAAATCAAGGTAAAATAGCTGTTTTCAGCTTGCAAAAACATACAAAATGCTGTTTTCAAGTATTTAAATTGTCATATTTATGTTTCTGTCGTGTATAATCGCTAATGTTGGTGAAAGCAAGATAAAAATGCTGTTTTAAGCATGCAAAAGCATACAAAACATCGTTTTCAAGTATTTAAACTGTCATATTTATGTATATGTCGTGTGTAATGGCTTATGTTTGCAAAATCAAGATAAAATAGCTCTTTTCAGCTTGCAAAAACATACAAAATGCTGTTTTCAAGTATTTAAACTCTCATATTCATGTTTCTGTCGTGTATAATAGCTAATGTTGGTAAAAGCAAGATAAAAATGCTGTTTTAAGCATGCAAAAGCATACAAAACACCGTTTTCAAGTATTTAAACTGTCATATTCATGTTTCTGTCGTGTATACTTGCTAATGTTAGTGGAAGCAAGATAAAAATGCTGTTTTAAGCATGCAAAAGCATACAAAACACCGTTTTCAAGTATTTAAACTGTCATATTCATGTATATGTCGTGTGTAATGGTTTATGTTTGCAAAATCAAGATAATATAGTTGTTTTCAGCTTGCAAAAACATACAAAATGCTGTTTTCAAGTATATAAATTGTCATATTTATGTTTCTGTCGTGTAAAATAGCTAATGTTGGTGAAAGCAAGATAAAAATGCTGTTTTAAGCATGCAAAAGCATACAAAACACCGTTTTCAAGTATTTAAACTTTCATATTCATGTTTATGTCGTGTATATTAGCTAATGATGGTGAAAGCAAGATAAAAATGCTGTTTTAAGCATGCAAAAGCATACAAAACACAGTTTTCAAGTATTTAAACTGTCATATTCATGTATATGTCGTGTGTAATGGCTTATGTTTGCAAAATCAAGATAAAATAGCTGTTTTCAGCTTGCAAAAACATACAAAATGCTGTTTTCAGGTATTTAAACTGTCATATTCATGTTTCTGTCGTGTATACTTGCTAATGTTAGTGGAAGCAAGATAAAAATGCTGTTTTAAGCATGCAAAAGCATACAAAACACCGTTTTCAAGTATTTAAACTGTCATATTCATGTATATGTCGTGTGTAATGGTTTATGTTTGCAAAATCAAGATAATATAGTTGTTTTCAGCTTGCAAAAACATACAAAATGCTGTTTTCAAGTATATAAATTGTCATATTTATGTTTCTGTCGTGTAAAATAGCTAATGTTGGTGAAAGCAAGATAAAAATGCTGTTTTAAGCATGCAAAAGCATACAAAACACCGTTTTCAAGTATTTAAACTTTCATATTCATGTTTATGTCGTGTATATTAGCTAATGATGGTGAAAGCAAGATAAAAATGCTGTTTTAAGCATGCAAAAGCATACAAAACACAGTTTTCAAGTATTTAAACTGTCATATTCATGTATATGTCGTGTGTAATGGCTTATGTTTGCAAAATCAAGATAAAATAGCTGTTTTCAGCTTGCAAAAACATACAAAATGCTGTTTTCAGGTATTTAAACTGTCATATTCATGTTTCTGTCGTGTATACTTGCTAATGTTAGTGGAAGCAAGATAAAAATGCTGTTTTAAGCATGCAAAAGCATACAAAACACCGTTTTCAAGTATTTAAACTGTCATATTCATGTTTCTGTCGTGTATAATAGCTAATGTTGGTGAAAGTAAGATAAAAATGCTGTTTTAAGCATGCAAAAGCATACAAAACACCGTTTTCAAGTATTTAAACTGTCATATTCATGTTTCTGTCGTGTAATTAATATATGTTAATTCAAAAACAGACTTTTTAAAAACAACTTTATTTCACAAGAGACGACTTAACTCGTTGAGAGCTGAGTTCAGAGTGTCTTACTCTTTACAATGATTATACAAAGTATAATAGTGGGGTTTACAATCACTACTGGGAATTATTTAAGAACAAAGGAATATTATCAGGCTGAGTAAGGGTTCTTATAATTACTTATATCTTATCTACTAATATATCATATAAATCCTCCCCTATTAGATGTGAGCATCACCTGGAAGATCCATTTCTTGCAGGGGATTGCGAACTAAATAGTTCTTATTAAAGTTACAATGATTACATTTCTTTTTAATTAATATAAAAACTAATATAATAATAATTATTATTATCATAACATATTTTACAATATTATGATTATTTATATGAGGAATTTCTTTTACAGTTTCTAATGTATGGCGAATTATTTTCATTTCTTTAATGTTTTGCAATTCTATTTCGGAATCAATCTTTTTACTTTTACTAATATTGAATCTATAGTTTGATACAATAATTGGTTCTCCATTAATAACATTATTTATTAATTGTTTGTTATTTATCTTACACTCATTATTTTTTAATAAGTAAATTCCCTTTAAAATTTTATATTCGTCATTTTCATTTCTACATTTTAAACTTATTTTTTTATTATTCAAATAACATAATATAAACTGATTAGTATTACTTATTTCTAACAAATTAACTGTATTGTTAGTAATTTTAATATAATTACAATTTATTATATCTAAATTAAATATAACTTGATAGTCACAATCGGTTTTAGCAATAATGTCATTATTCATATGGTTACAGAAATATTGCTTATTTATTTTTCTGCAATCACTTTGCACTAGGTATAACTTGTCACTTTCTTTTAGCAGTAGATGTTCATTTCTAAATATGGTTAGCACTTCACTATGTTGAATAGTAGGTACAGGAGTGTACTGAAGCAATTCTAACTCTTTGTCAAGGTATAATGGCACCAAGATTAAATAATCTATTTCATAATTTTCTAATTTACAATGAGTTGAAATTAACTGTTTCATCTCATTAAATTTTAATTCATCTGGAAACTCAAATTCTTTATGTTTATTTATTTTAAAAAGATTTTCTTTTAACAAATTTTGTGGAATTATACTTTCATGTAATTGTCCCATATAACAGAAACTAAGAGAGATAATTATATCATTTAATGTATTCTGAATAATTTTATATAAATGAATAATTTGATTTATTACTTCTTTAACAAACAAATGATCAATTAATGTAGCTTTTTTACTCATATAGGACTGCATCTTAAGGATTCTGGATTTCAGGATTTGTTGATTGTGTTTAATGTTTTCCATTGTTTCATTAAATTGTTTAATCATTTGTGTATTGGTATTATAATTTTCTAAAATGTTTCTTTCTAATACGTATTGATTTTCTTTCAAATTTTTAATTAATTCATCATATCTTTGGGCATCTTCGTTATCTAGGTTTCCAGTAATACTTTTAAATACTGTGCCTATACCGTTTATTAATCCTCTTTTAGATCTTTTTTCTGATTTAATCTCTAAATTTTGAAATTTCATAGATATATCATTTTGGTGATAGTCTAGTAATTTAATATGATTGTTAAATTCTTCAAATGTTTCCGTTCTATTAGTTTTATTTATCTCTGCTTTTACTAACTCGGTTTGTTTATTTAAATCGAGATATTCGTCGTATATATTTTTAAAGATATAATTAAAATGAATAATGTGTTTATTCAAGTAGATTCGTGCTTTACCTAAGTTGTTAATTAGTGCGCCTGGGTTGTGTGTAATGTCAGTCAAGTATTCTGTTGCGGTTCCTGATCCGAACAGGATGAATCTGAAACAACAGTTTCTTTTAAAACTTTTCTTGGTCTTTTAATTTTTGAAAGTTTATATTTCTTGTCTTTTGTTGTTACTAATGTTCCAAATTTTGGTTGTACTTTTGCTACTGTATGTAAAACATATTTAGGTTTAGTAATTTTACCTGAATGTCTTATATTTTGTTTAACTTTAACTTGTTCCGGTATTTCTGGAATAATTTCAGTTTTATCTTTATTGCGTTTTCCAGCGATTATTTCTTTTTTATTTTCTAGTGTTTGCTTTATGTCTCTATAGATTATCTGCATTTTATCTTTATGAGTCTGGATGTAATTTTGACTAAGGTGTTTTTCAAGATCTAAGTTGATATCATTAGATTTAAAATGACCGAATAAAATATCAACTGGTTTATAATTTGTTGACGAATGTATTGTATTATTATAGCCAATTATCGCGTAATTTACTTTTTCATTTAAATTTGTAGTTTTATATTCTTTTTGCAAATTTAATAATCTTAGATGTTCAACTAGAGTAGAATGGAAACGTTCTATCTGTCCATTTGAATTAGGGTTGTCTAAGCTGATAAAGTGAATATTTATTTTGTGTAGAGCTAAAAACTCTTTAATAACTACATTATTAAATTCTTTTCCGTTATCGCAAATTATCTTATCGGGAGTAACATACTGAGAAATAAATTTTAATAATTTGTTTGCGATTTCAATTGAAGTCATATTTTGTAATTCATAAGCTTGCGCGAATTTTGAGAAGCTATCGATGATGGTTAAATATTTTTTCCTTTCTAAGGATATCACGTCCATGTGTATCATTTCTAATGGTTTACTACTTGTGGGTGTTACTCGAAGGTTTAGTTGAATGGGATTTCGTTCATATTTGCTCTGAATGCAAATGTCACAAGTATTAATATAATCTTGAACTGTGTTATGAAGATTTGGCCAGTAATATTTTTCTTTAATTCTTTTTATAGTTTCAGATATACCTCTGTGATTCGTTTTGCTTTCATGGTATAATTTAGTTATCTCTAGCTGTTGTTCTTGCATTACTATATCTTCTAGTTTATTTTTGCAACTGATTAGTTCTATACTTTTGTGTAGGAAATATTTTTGTAAGATTTCGTTTACATTTGGATACAAATTATCATTAAAAATACAATAATATCTTGTATTAGGTTTACAATAATCTCTTAAGAATGCTAAAATACTTTCTATTAATTTTGCTTTTGGAAGATAAACTTCTAATCTGGTTTTCTTTTCAAATTGTCTTGTTATATTTACTCTTAAATTTGGAAAGTCTGTAATATTAAATATTATTTGATTTTTTTCTACATTTATTGAAGTTTCTATAAATTTTATTCCTGAGATGGGATTTTCTTCATCTGAGTGACATGTTTGGTCTGTGTGATCTGATTCTGATGCATTTGCAACATTACTATCATTATCTGAGTCGATTGCGAAATGTTCTATTTCGTCGGGTAATGAATATACTGTAATTCTAATAT
The DNA here is from genome assembly GCA_963942605.1 of Poecilus cupreus. Classification (NCBI taxonomy): domain Eukaryota; kingdom Metazoa; phylum Arthropoda; class Insecta; order Coleoptera; family Carabidae; genus Poecilus; species Poecilus cupreus. The sequence goes on along the minus strand of CAWWDY010002186.1, from coordinate 56,157 downwards.
TTGTATCTACGAATACATTATAAATTATAATTTTTACTTTTTCCCATAATAATCTATCATTTCCACATCCTAATTTTGGAATGGATATACTATCTATATTATTTTTTGTCAAATATAATTTTAAATTTTGTAAAGTTTCCTTTAAGGTTTTATACGTTGGTTTCTCTTTAAATTTGTCTTTGGTGACTAAGTGAAATATTACATGTTCGTTAGATATTCTTTGTAATAATACATCGGTGATTTTTGGTGTTTTAAATTTTGATAAATAATTTTTACTATTAAATTTTGAATCTATTTTTTCTGCTATGCCTTTTCCTAATTTTTTATCGCAACTTATACAGTGAGCTAAGTTATCTTTTACTTGTAATAAATCTCCTTCTTTTTCTATTATTTCAAAATCATTAATCTTTACTCTAGATAGGGCATCTGCGTTAGTATTTAATTTTCCCTTCTTATATTCTATATCATAATCAAATTCTTGCAGTTTTAACTTCCATCTTAATAATTTTGAATTAGGTTCTTTTAAGTTAAATAGCCAGGTTAAGGGTTTGTGATCCGTAACTATTTTAAATTTTACACCATAAATATACGGTGTGAAATATTTCGTTGCCCATACTATTGCTAGTAATTCTTTTTCTATTACCGAATAATTAATTTCATGTTCATTAAGTGTCCTACTTGCATAAGCCACTGGTAAGTCTTTTCCATTTACATTCTGGGATAATACGGCACCTATAGCATAGTTGCTAGCGTCTGATGTTACTATAAACTGTTTATTGAAGTCCGGGTATTGGAGAATGGGGTCGTTCATTAATAATTTTTTACTAATTTCGAAACTTTTTTTATATTCTTCATTATTGGTGTCAATGCTAGTTCCTTTTTTTAATGCTTTAGTAAGGGGTTTTGTGATCTTCGCAAAGTCTCTGATAAACTTCCTATAATAACCTAATAAGCCTAGGAATGATTTTATTTCCTTTTGAGTTTTTGGTATCGGAAAATTTTGTATAGCTAATATTTTATTTGGATTGGGTTTTACTCCATCCTGTGTTACTACATGTCCTAAATATTCTACCTCTTTTCTAAGAAATTCGGATTTATCCAACTGTACTTTCAAATTTGCTTGTTTTAAGGTTTTAAATACTTTTTTCAAATTATCTAAATGTTCTTCTAAACTGTTTCCAAGAATAATGATGTCATCTAAGTATACTAAGCATACTTTTCCAATTAAGTCTTTTAAAACGAAATTTATTAATCGTTGGAACGTACTCGGAGCGTTTTTTAAGCCAAAGGGCATTCTTTTAAATTCATAATGTCCTCCTTCTACATTGAACGCTGTTTTTGGAATATCTTTACTTTCGACTTCAATTTGATGAAAGCCTGAGGCAAGATCAAGTGTTGTGAAATACTTGCATCTTCCTAATTTGTCTAATATGTCGTTAATATTGGGAATAGGATACTTATCATCAATTGTTTTGTTATTTAAATTTCTATAATCAATAACCATACGGAATTTAGCTTTTCCTGAAGCGTCTGTTTTTTTTGGAACTACCCATACTGGAGATGACCAGGGTGAATAGCTATGTTGAATTATGCCATCTTTTAGTAATTTAGAAATTTGTGTCTGCACCTCTTGTTTGTAACAATTAGGGTATCTATATGTTTTACTATGTACCGGAATGTCATCTGTAGTCGTGTTTAATTCTGTTTGTAAACGTCAGTTGGTCATTTTCGTTATAAAATATCTCTCTATAATTTTGAATAATTTTTAATAATTCTCTTTCTTCGAATTTATTTAAATGACTAGTTCTAAAATTATTTAAATCAATTAATTTTTCTGATGGTCCATTAGGCATTATCTTAAATTTTTTTGTAAAATTAGGCATTGTCATATTATTTATTTCAATTTCTTCTAATGTTTTATTAATCACTGGGATTTTTAATCGATTATTTTTAATTTTAACTATACTATCTGGAATTTCGAAATATGGATTTATATTATTATTTTCTAATAATACTTCTGAATCTTTTTCATTAATAAAATAACTAACTATCTTTGTTTCTTTTGGTTTTAATTTTAATTTATTACTATTCTCATAATAATTCAATTTGTATTCTTCACCTAATAAGTATATTTTATCATTTACAATATCGTATTGTGCTTCTAATAATTTTAAATCTTCTAATCCGATTAATAGATCGAATTGACTATGGAATTCAAATACATAAAATTTAATTTCAATTTCACCAAAATTAATTATCACATAGTTATTTCCTTTTGATATACCGTGTGCGGTTGATAGTACAAAATTTTCTTTAAATAAGTAAAATTCTTTTTGATATTTTTTTATTACGCAAGGATTAATAAAGGATCTAGTGCTTCCTGAATCGATTAAACATTTATATTTATCTAGTTGTAAATATGGCAATTGTGTTGGGTTATCAATGTTTGTTACTTCGTAGAATTTTGATTGTTGACTGGCTCTAAAAAAGAGTTATTTTCTGTTTGTGATTCTTCGGGAATTTGTTGTTCATGGTCTACATAATATTGTTCGTCATAATTTTGTTCATTTTCAGTTTCATAATACGGTACTGTTTCAGTATCTTGTTGTGACTCTAAGTTTTCTACGTTAAATAATTCCTTTGAATAATATGTGGGTCTAGATTGTGTTTGAAATGATTGGTTAGGTCTAAATTGTGTCTGTCTGGTTGATATGGACATTGGTGTAGGTTTTGGTTGAGGTTTTGTATTCACTGATCCTCTAGGAAGGTTGTGAACAGGTCTTGGTTGAGTAAATTGTGGTAATTGCATAGGATATGCACGATTATATGTGTTTTGGAATTGATGTTGGTGTTGTGGGTAATATTTAGTGTTATTATTTGGTTTGTTATAAACTGAATTTTTAGGTGGATTTGTTGTGGATGATCTAGATGCTTCTAACTGATAATCGTTCATTAATATTTTTAAAGCTGCATTTAGACTTGTAGGATTACGAGTTTGTAAAAAGGATCGTAAAGGATCTTTCAGTCCTCTTAAAAATGCACGAATAGCTAAATTTTGACCATACATTATAAAAGCGGGTCTTAAAGCTGCTTCAATTTGAGTTTCTACATACGCCGTGTGTGAATTTAATAGTTCTAACATTTTATTGTAATAATCAAAAGCATTTTCATTAATTTGTTTAAGATTAGTAATTTCTATTGCAAGAGTATAACAGTCTCTCTTGTCTGCATATGTGGTAATAAGTGCTGTTTTAATATCATTCCATGAATTAATAGAATAATGCGAGATAGCTTTAGCTGCTTCTCCTTTAATTTTGTTTCTTATATTTGCAATTAATACAAAATTATCGTAGTCATCTGGTACTACGCGATTATAAAATTTATTTATTAGAGCTTCGCTCATTCGAATAAAATAGGCAAGTTCATTTGAGTTACCATTGAATATAGGAACTGTGTCCAAGTATCTTTGTTCTAGTTGTTGTGCCATTTTCACTGACAATTAAATTAGATTTGCAACAATAGTAATCTGTACTTACAATATTGAAGCGATGAACATGAGCTGTCACGTATCGGACGACTCGTTCGTGGTGTTGATGATGAGGATGACTCTGCAGTAGTTGATGTCTCTTATCTTTCCTTACATGGATTGGGCACGCTACTGGTCTCTCGTTCTCGTCGTTGTTGATCGACTGATGAATTTGGGATGATTTCTTGAAGGATTCACTTGTCCGCGCACATATGTCGACTTATGACTTGATGTGTGAAACTTCTAAGTTCAAATTGCAATAAATCGTTAAAACGAACCAAAACGAATTAAATTTTCACTTTAAACGTTTAGTTTGCAAATCCGATCCGACTGCGCCATTAATATATGTTAATTCAAAAACAGACTTTTTAAAAACAACTTTATTTCACAAGAGACGACTTAACTCGTTGAGAGCTGAGTTCAGAGTGTCTTACTCTTTACAATGATTATACAAAGTATAATAGTGGGGTTTACAATCACTACTGGGAATTATTTAAGAACAAAGGAATATTATCGGGCTGAGTAAGGGTTCTTGTGATTACTTATATCTTATCTACTAACATATCATATAAATTGTATAATAGCTAATGTTGGTAAAAGCAAGACAAAAATGCTGTTTTAAGCATGCAAAAGCATACAAAACACCGTTTTCAAGTATTTAAACTGTCATATTCATGTTTCTATCGTGTATACTAGCTAATGTTGGTGAAAGCAAGACAAAAATGCTGTTTTAAGCTTGCAAAAGCATACAAAACACCGTTTTCAAGTATTTAAACTGTCATATTCATATATATGTCGTGTGTAATGGCCTTTTGTTTGCAAAATCAAGATAAAATAGCTGTTTTCAGCTTGCAAAAACATACAAAATGCTGTTTTCAAGTATTTAAACTGTCATATTCATGTTTCTGTCGTGTATAATTGCTAATGTTGGTAAAAGCAAGACAAAAATGCTGTTTTAAGCATGCAAAAGCATACAAAACACCGTTTTCAAGTATTTAAACTGTCATATTCATGTATATGTCGTGTGTAATGGCTTATGTTTGCAAAATCAAGATAAAATATCTGTTTTCAGCTTGCAAAAACATACAAAATGCTGTTTTCAAGTATTTAAACTGTCATATTCATGTTTCTGTCGTGTATAATTGCTAATGTTGGTAAAAGCAAGACAAAAATGCTGTTTTAAGCATGCAAAAGCATACAAAACACCGTTTTCAAGTATTTAAACTGTCATATTCATGTATATGTCGTGTGTAATGGCTTATGTTTGCAAAATCAAGATAAAATATCTGTTTTCAGCTTGCAAAAACATACAAAATGCTGTTTTCAAGTATTTAAACTGTCATATTCATGTTTCTGTCGTGTATAATAGCTAATGTTGGTGAAAGCAAGATAAAAATTCTGTTATAAGCTTGCAAAAGCATACAAAACACCGTTTTCAAGTATTTAATCTGTCATATTCATGTATATGTCGTGTGTAATGGCTTATGTTTGGAAAATTAAGATAAAAATGCTGTTTTAAGCTTGCAGAAGCATACAAAACACCGTTTTCAAGTATTTAAATTGTCATATTCATGTTTCTGTCGTGTATAATAGCTAATGTTGGTGAAAGCAAGACAAAAATGCTGTTTTAAGCATGCAAAAGCATACAAAACAGCGTTTTCAAGTATTTAAACAGTCATATTCATGTTTCTGTCGTGTGTAATGGCTTATGTTTGGAAAATCAAGATAAAAATGCTGTTTTAAGCTTGCAAAAGCATACAAAACACCGTTTTCAAGTATTTAAATTGTCATATTCATGTTTTTGTCGTGTATAATAGCTAATGGTGGTGAAAGCAAGAAAAAATGCTGTTTTAAGCATGCAAAAGCATACAAAACACCGTTTTCAAGTATTTAAACTGTCATATTCATGTTTCTGTCGTGTATAATAGCTAATGTTGGTGAAAGCAAGATAAAAATGCTGTTTTAAGCATGCAAAAGCATACAAAACACCGTTTTCAAGTATTTAAACTGTCATATTCATGTATATGTCGTGTGTAATGGCTTATGTTTGCAAAATCAAGCTAAAATATCTGTTTTCAGCTTGCAAAAACATACAAAATGCTGTTTTCAAGTATTTAAACTGTCATATTCATGTTTCTGTCGTGTATAATAGCTAATGTTGGTGAAAGCAAGATAAAAATTCTGTTATAAGCTTGCAAAAGCATACAAAACACCGTTTTCAAGTATTTAAACTGTCATATTCATGTATATGTCGTGTGAAATGGCTTATGTTTGCAAAATCAAGATAAAATAGCTGTTTTCGGCTTGCAAAAACATACAAAATGCTGTTTTCATGTATTTAAACTGTCATATTCATGTTTCTGTCGTGTATTATAGCTAATGTTGGTGAAAGCAAGATAAAAATACTGTTTTAAGCATGCAAAAGCATACAAAACACCTTTTTCAAGTATTTAAACTGTCATATTCATGTTTCTGTCGTGTATAATAGCTAATGTTGGTGAAAGCAAGACAAAAATGCTGTTTTAATCATGCAAAAGCATACAAAACACCGTTTTCAAGTATTTAATCTGTCATATTCATGTATATGTCGTGTGTAATGGCTTATGTTTGGAAAATTAAGATAAAAATGCTGTTTTAAGCTTGCAGAAGCATACAAAACACCGTTTTCAAGTATTTAAATTGTCATATTCATGTTTCTGTCGTGTATAATAGCTAATGTTGGTGAAAGCAAGATAAAAATGCTGTTTTAAGCATGCAAAAGCATACAAAACACCGTTTTCAAGAATTTAAACTGTCATATTCATGTATATGTCGTGTGTAATGGATTATGTTTGGAAAATCAAGATAAAAGTGCTGTTTTCAGCTTGCAAAAACATACAAAATGCTGTTTTCAAGTATTTAAACTGTCATATTAATGTTTCCCTCGTGTATAATAGCTAATGTTGGTGAAAGCAAGATAAAAATGCTGTTTTAAGCATGCAAAAGCATTCAAAACACCGTTTTCAAGTATTTAAACTGTCATATTCATGTTTCTGTCGTGTATAATAGCTAATGTTGGTAAAAGCAAGACAAAAATGCTGTTTTAAGCATGCAAAAGCTTACAAAACAGCGTTTTCAAGTATTTAAACTGTCATATTCATGTTTCTGTCGTGTGTAATGGCTTATGTTTGGAAAATCAAGATAAAAATGCTGTTTTAAGCTTGCAAAAGCATACAAAACACCGTTTTCAAGTATTTAAATTGTCATATTCATGTTTCTGTCGTGTATAATAGCTAATGGTGGTGAAAGCAAGAAAAAATGCTGTTTTAAGCATGCAAAAGCATACAAAACACCGTTTTCAAGTATTTAAACTGTCATATTCATGTTTCTGTCGTGTATAATAGCTAATGTTGGTGAAAGCAAGATAATAATGCTGTTTTAAGCATGCAAAAGCATACAAAACACCGTTTTCAAGTATTTAAACTGTCATATTCATGTATATGTCGTGTGTAATGGCTTATGTTCGCAAAATCTAGCTAAAATATCTGTTTTCAGCTTGCAAAAACATACAAAATGCTGTTTTCAAGTATTTAAACTGTCATATTCATGTTTCTGTCGTGTATAATAGCTAATGTTGGTGAAAGCAAGATAAAAATTCTGTTATAAGCTTGCAAAAGCATACAAAACACCGTTTTCAAGTATTTAAACTGTCATATTCATGTATATGTCGTGTGAAATGGCTTATGTTTGCAAAATCAAGATAAAATAGCTGTTTTCAGCTTGCAAAAACATACAAAATGCTGTTTTCATGTATTTAAACTGTCATATTCATGTTTCTGTCGTGTATTATAGCTAATGTTGGTGAAAGCAAGATAAAAATACTGTTTTAAGCATGCAAAAGCATACAAAACACCTTTTTCAAGTATTTAAACTGTCATATTCATGTTTCTGTCGTGTATAATAGCTAATGTTGGTGAAAGCAAGACAAAAATGCTGTTTTAATCATGCAAAAGCATACAAAACACCGTTTTCAAGTATTTAATCTGTCATATTCATGTATATGTCGTGTGTAATGGCTTATGTTTGGAAAATTAAGATAAAAATGCTGTTTTAAGCATGCAAAAGCATTCAAAACACCGTTTTCAAGTATTTAAACTGTCATATTCATGTTTCTGTCGTGTATAATAGCTAATGTTGGTAAAAGCAAGACAAAAATGCTGTTTTAAGCATGCAAAAGCATACAAAACAGCGTTTTCAAGTATTTAAACTGTCATATTCATGTTTCTGTCGTGTGTAATGGCTTATGTTTGGAAAATCAAGATAAAAATGCTGTTTTAAGCTTGCAAAAGCATACAAAACACCGTTTTCAAGTATTTAAATTGTCATATTCATGTTTCTGTCGTGTATAATAGCTAATGTTGGTGAAAGCAAGAAAAAATGCTGTTTTAAGCATGCAAAAGCATACAAAACACCGTTTTCAAGTATTTAAATTGTCATATTCATGTTTCTGTCGTGTATAATAGCTAATGTTGGTGAAAGCAAGAAAAAATGCTGTTTTCAGCTTGCAAAAACATACAAAATGCTGTTTTCAAGTATTTAAACTGTCATATTCATGTTTCTGTCGTGTATAATAGCTAATGTTTGTGAAAGCAAGATAAAATGCTGTTTTAAGCATACAAAACACCGTTTTCAAGTATTTAAACTGTCATATTCATGTATATGTCGTGTGTAATGGCTTATATTTGCAAAATCAAGATAAAATAGTGTTAGCAATTAACTAGAAAACGCACAAAAAAAAAACCCAAAAACACACAACACTACACTAAACCAACACTATTTAACACCACTCTGAAATCAGGAGAATAAGGTGTAAAACAAACTCCAATACACAGTTTAACCACATTTATTTCAGCTGTTAGCAATAAAGAAAACAATTAGCGGCCATTCACTACAGGCGCCAAGTGAATACTAAACGTAACACTTTCGACTGCTGGCGGCTAGAATCAACTTACGCAAATTAATTAAAATATAAAAATTCATAATACTTCTAATCAAAATTAAATTATCATTGGATGTAACTTCATTATCAATAAAACGATTAAATAATACTATCCCGAGTGGCGATTTTGGCTGCTAACACGGCCATCCTGCCGGACGCTTCGCTCTCGAAGCGCTGATTCTCACTGGGTGGAAGCGCCACATGAAGTTCTTTCAGTCGCAGTGGAATCATCATCGTCACTAATACTAAAACAATAAAATTGCTGCGTAAGTTCAAATGATTCAAATGTTCAAACATCATAAATACAAAGCGTCAAAGCTTTCAATGTTATGAAACAATAATCGAGATGCAAAGCGTAATAGCTTTCAACATCGCCAATGCAAAGCGTAGTAGCTTTCAACATTGTAAAACACAATCCAGATGCAAAGCGTAGTAGCTTTCAACATCGCCAATGCAAAGCGTAGTAGCTTTCAACATTGTAAAACAACAATCCAGATGCAAAGCGTAGTAGCTTTCAACATCGCCAATGCAAAGCGTAGTAGCTTTCAACATTGTAAAATCAAATTATTAATAATTCTTTGTACGAACCTTGAGTCGTTATCAAGATATTCTAACAAATCGGGAATGTTCATAGAAAGTGACCAATCACTCGGCCAAAGTCTAAGTTGCTCTTTCGCAGCTTTTGTCACAGTACTTTTCCCCACTCTTCTGAGTTCATAACGTTTTTCGGGAGTTATACCCAATATTTCGAATGGACCTTGAAACTCATACTGAAGTTTGCTTTTGTGCATCCTTTCATCCCTATGCATCAAAACAAAATCGCCTATCGCAAACTCTTTCGTATCACGTCGTTTTTTATTTATCTGCAGATGTTTGTTTACACTCAGGTCGAGTCGCTCTGCAATTCGTTTACGGTCAAGTTGCAAATTACGTATCGGTTGCAGATCAAGGCTTAAGTTTTTTAGCAAAGATTGAATAAGTGGAGTTCCGCCTTCTATGCCAATTAGAGCTTTCAGAGGCGAGGTTCGAATGGATTTTTGAACGGTTGTGTTCAATACCAATTGTATCTTCCACAATCCGCTCGACCATTCTGACTGAACTTTTGTTTCTACTCTGATTAAATTCATAATGGTGCGCATATATCTCTCGACTTGTCCGTTTGACCGATGTATATCGGGTGTTGTATAATGATAAGTTATACCAAGCGAATCTAAAAACTCGGGTATCTTTAAATTTTTGAAATTTGATCCGGCATCCATTATAATTAATTTGGGAGTACCAAAGAGCGATATGAAAGACTGAAATGCTAATTTAGTTTCGATAGTCTGTACTGTTTTCAATGGTTGTAAAACACAATATTTGGTGAATGCATCGATCAATACAAGAATATGTTTATAACCTTCACTTGTGGGAGTTAGTGGGCCTAAACAATCGGCATGTAGTACATGCATGGGTTGAGAAGGTTTTTCAACATTCGATATAAAACCATGTAATGGACCCGTGCGTGTCTTTTTGATAGCACAGATAAGACAATGTCTAATATAACTTTTCACGAAATGTCGCAAACGAGGAAACCAAAAATGTTTCTGAATTGAATCAATTGTTTTGTCAACACCGATGTGACATTGCTCGTCGTGAAACAGCCGTAACAATCCAAGTCGACTTTGAGATGGTACAAAGGGTTTTGGGAATCGGCCTTCAGGGGTATTAATAACATAATGCAAAATACCATTACGCACAACATAACGAGATTTATCCAAGCGTCCTTCCTCTGCATCTTTAATTAGTTGGCGGGTTAGAGAATTTCCGCGCTGTTCAACATGCAACCAATTGTGACTAGCAGTGACGCGTCGAACAACAATGGGATTGCGACTAAGAAAATCAACGTGAGGCAGCGAGCTACCTTTACGATAAATAATTTTGAAATTAAAGTCTTGCATATACGACCACCACCGTGCAACGCGTGGTAAAATATCCTTTTTAGTGGACGTTGATTTGATAGTTACAATCTGTTACCAAAGTGAAATAAATACCAAGAAGGTATACACGAAAATGTTTTAAAGAATTCACGACTGCCAGAGTTTCTAACTCATAAGAGTGGTATTTCTCTTCGACACTATTAGTTCTCTTACTGAAATAGCCAATTACTCTCATTGTATCATCATGTTTTTGAAACAAGATGCCTCCGTAACCAAGTGAACTTGCGTCGGTGTGTAATTCGGTTGGCAGCGAAGGATTAAACACAGATAAAAGTGGTTTTGAAACTAATTGATTAATAACGTAACTCCTGGCTACCTCGTGCTCTTCTGTCCATACAAAGGGTTCATTTGAACGCGTCAGTTTACAAATACAAGCAGTACGTGTAGCAAATTCGGGAATAAATTTACGGAAATAACCGGCAAGACCCATGAATTGCCGTACCTGTTTGACAGAAGAAGGAGTGGGTGCCCTGACAAGAGCGTCTATTTTACGTGCACTTGGGCGAATACCTTCAGCAGAGATTTCGCGTCCTAAATATTCAATCTTTCTCTGAAGAAAATGACACTTGTGAATATTAAGAGAAAAGCCGGCAGACTCTAATGACTTAAGTACTGTATCGAGATACTGTAATCCTTCTTCTACCGTTTTTGAGGGGATGAGGATATCATCCAAATAAACAAGGGCTATCGTATCTTTGAGATTACCTAATGCCTTATTAATGGAACGTTGGAAAACTGCGGGGGCATTAGCCAACCCGAAAGGCATACGAAGATATTCATAGTGGCCATCCGGTGTAATAAATGCAGTTTTATGAATGGATTCCTCGTCTATAGGGATCTGGTGGAAACCGGATGACATGTCTAAAGAGGTAAAATAGTGACCTTGCCCTAGACGATCTAACTGATCATCGATCCGCGGAAGCGGGTATCGATCTTTAATTGTGTGAGCATTGAGTTCACGAAAATCAACACACATTCGGTATGTTCCTTCCTTTTTACGTACAAGGAGAATCGGACTAGCAAATGGAGACTCACTTTCACGAATTATATTATTGGCAGTTAATTCTTTAATGATATTGCGAACGGCTTCGCGTTCATGCTCCGACAAACGGTACGGGGTTCTGTTTACAACAAAATTGTCATGTAGACGGATATGGAGTGTGGCATTATTAACTGCAGGTAAAGCACTATTGTTACTGATTATATTAGGATAACGCGATAAAACAGCTAAAATATCGGAACGATGATTTTCTGGGACATCAATTATTTCGTCCTCAATAGCAGGAAAAACACGTCGAACTTTTGCTATATGCCTACGTACAACACGGGTACCAGAATAATCAGTGATTGATGCAAGTTCAGGGTCATCATACAAATTGCAACCAATTATAAGATCATAATCTAGAAAAGAGTCTGGCACAATAACAAACTTAAGATTTGTAACTTCGCCTGAAATTTCTACAACTGCTTGAAACTCTTTATCAACAGAGAAGCTACCAGGGGAAATACCTGTCAATTTTAAATCACAATGTTTGATTTTATGCTGAAACTTGAAGAGATAACGATTAGACATTAAAGAAATATCGGCCCCCGTATCGATAATTCCCACATAATTGAAACCATCTACTTTAATTTTATTCGGTTTGGCAGATTGTCCAATGCTACAAATGTTAACATTCTTACGTGACTCAATATTTTTACGAATAAAACAATTCTCAGATTTATGACCGGACTTTGCACAAAAAGAGCATACAAGAGGTTTAGCTTCATTATTACTGAAATTTTGAGACTGTTTTGAAGTACTGGGCTCATTCATATTAATGGGCAGGTGTTGTGTACTTTGCAACTTACAATGTCGCCTAATGTGGCCAAATTTACCACAACCGTAGCATTTACTATTTGGGTTATTATTAACAAAATTATCACGTGTACTGCGCGGATTTGGACGAAATCGTTTACGTAAAGGTTCATCACGTTTATAATTGCTTGCATAATATGCTTCGTCGCGTTGCCGTTTCGTAACAGAACTAAGGAAAGAGATTAATTCGGATATCTTTTTAAAATTATGATTATTCGCTGCAGCTTGTACATCACTTTCTTGTATACCGTGTATAATCAACTCAATTAGATCAACTTCCTCCCACTTAGCACGCACGTTTCTAAGCAAAGCGGCTTTCTCGTAAACATACGCATCATATGTACTACATCGACTACTGTTAAATTCTGCAGCCTCCGATAGCAATCGCCCAAGATTTTTCCTCTGCGGAAAAGCCTCTAAAAAATCACGTTGGAAAGTCTCCCAGCTTCTGACATCTGGGGACCATGTATCAAACCACGTTTTTGCAACTCGAGTTAAAAAGCGACCCAACCTTACCATGACTTGGTGATCACTCCATTCAAATTCATTTTTAATACTTGCAACCTGTGCAAGCCATTGCCTTGCATCCGTAGTATCTGGTCGAAAAACAGGCAAGTCAACCTGCTCAGGAGCCGTCCTTGATGATTTGATGGCTTTGACCAACTCGGAGACAAGGGCCTCCATCTCGATCCTACGATCGTCAGGATAACTGCTGGTGGTTGCGGATTGTAATCCCACTTCTGATGTTAGCAATTAACTAGAAAACGCACAAAAAAAAAAACCCAAAAACACACAACACTACACTAAACCAACACTATTTAACACCACTCTGAAATCAGGAGAATAAGGTGTAAAACAAACTCCAATACACAGTTTAACCACATTTATTTCAGCTGTTAGCAATAAAGAAAACAATTAGCGGCCATTCACTACAGGCGCCAAGTGAATACTAAACGTAACACTTTCGACTGCTGGCGGCTAGAATCAACTTACGCAAATTAATTAAAATATAAAAATTCATAATACTTCTAATCAAAATTAAATTATCATTGGATGTAACTTCATTATCAATAAAACGATTAAATAATACTATCCCGAGTGGCGATTTTGGCTGCTAACAATAGCTCTTTTCAGCTTGCAAAAACATACAAAACGCTGTTTTCAAGTATTTAAACTGTCATGTTCATGTTTCTGTTGTGTATAATAGCTAATGTTGGTGAAAGCAAGATAAAAATGCTGTTTTAAGCATGCAAAAGCATTCAAAACTCCGTTTTCAAGTATTTAAATTGTCATATTCATGTTTATGTCGTGTATAATAGCTAATGTTGTTGAAAGCAAGACAAAAATGCTGTTTTAAGCATGCAAAAGCCTACAAAACAGCGTTTTCAAGTATATAAACTGTCATATTCATATTTCTGTCATGTATAATAACTAATGTTGGTGAAAGCAAGATAAAAATGCTGTTTTAAGCATGCAAAAGCATACAAAACACCCTTTTCAAGTATTTAAACTGTCATATTCATGTTTCTGTCGTGTATAATAGCTAATGTTGGTGAAAGCAAGATAAAAATGCTGTTTTAAGCATGCAAAAGCATACAAAACACCGTTTTCAAGTATTCAAACTGTCATATTCATGTTACTGTCGTGTATAATAGCTAATGTTGGTGAAAGCAAGACAAAAATGCTGTTTTAAGCATGCAAAATCATACAAAACACCGTTTTCAAGTATTTAAACTGTCATATTCATGTATATGTCGTGTGTAATGGCTTATGTTTGCAAAATCAAAGTAAAATAACTGTTTTCAGCTTGCAAAAACATACAAAATGCTGTTTTCAAGTATTTAAATTGTCATATTTATGTTTCTGTCGTGTATTATAGCTAATGTTGGTGATGCAAGATAAAAATGCTGTTTTAAGCATGCAAAAGCATACAAAACACCTTTTTCAAGTATTTAAACTGTCATATTCATGTTTCTGTCGTGTATAATAGCTAATGTTGGTGAAAGCAAGACAAAAATGCTGTTTTAATCATGCAAAAGCATACAAAACACCGTTTTCAAGTATTTAATCTGTCATATTCATGTATATGTCGTGTGTAATGGCTTATGTTTGCAAAATCAAGGTAAAATAGCTGTTTTCAGCTTGCAAAAACATACAAAATGCTGTTTTCAAGTATATAAATTGTCATATTTATGTTTCTGTCGTGTATAATCGCTAATGTTGGTGAAAGCAAGATAAAAATGCTGTTTTAAGCATGCAAAAGCACACAAAACATCGTTTTCAAGTATTTAAACTGTCATATTTATGTATATGTCGTGTGTTATGGCTTATGTTTGCAAAATCAAGATAAAATAGCTCTTTTCAGCTTGCAAAAACATACAAAACAGCGTTTTCACGTATATAAACTGTCATATTCATATTTCTGTCATGTATAATAGCTAATGTTGGTGAAAGCAAGATAAAAATGCTGTTTTAAGTATTTAAACTGTCATATTTAAGTATCTGTCGTGTATAATAGCTAATGTTGGTAAAAGCAAGATAAAAATGCTGTTTTAAGCATGCAAAAGCATACAAAACACCGTTTTCAAGTATTTAAACTGTCATATTCATGTTTCTGTCGTGTATAATAGCTAATGTTGGTGAAAGCAAGACAAAAATGCTGTTCAGGTATTTAAACTGTCATGTTCATGTTTCTGTCGTGTATACTTGCTAATGTTAGTGGAAGCAAGATAAAAATGCTGTTTTAAGCATGCAAAAGCATACAAAACACCGTTTTCAAGTATTTAAACTGTCATATTCATGTATATGTCGTGTGTAATGGTTTATGTTTGCAAAATCAAGATAAAATAGCTGTTTTCAGCTTGCAAAAACATACAAAATGCTGTTTTCAAGTATATAAATTGTCATATTTATGTTTCTGTCGTGTAAAATAGCTAATGTTTGTGAAAGCAAGATAAAAATGCTGTTTTAAGCATGCAAAAGCATACAAAACACCGTTTTCAAGTATTTAAACTTTCATATTCATGTTTATGTCGTGTATATTAGCTAATGATGGTGAAAGCAAGATAAAAATGCTGTTTTAAGCATGCAAAAGCATACAAAACACCGTTTTCAAGTATTTAAACTGTCATATTCATGTATATGTCGTGTGTAATGGCTTATGTTTGCAAAATCAAGATAAAATAGCTGTTTTCAGCTTGCAAAAACATACAAAATGCTGTTTTCAGGTATTTAAACTGTCATATTCATGTTTCTGTCGTGTATACTTGCTAATGTTAGTGGAAGCAAGATAAAAATGCTGTTTTAAGCATGCAAAAGCATACAAAACACCGTTTTCAAGTATTTAAACTGTCATATTCATGTTTCTGTCGTGTATAATAGCTAATGTTGGTAAAAGCAAGACAAAAATGCTGTTTTAAGCATGCAAAAGCATACAAAACACCGTTTTCAAGTATTTAAACTGTCATATTCATGTTTCTATCGTGTATACTAGCTAATGTTGGTGAAAGCAAGACAAAAATGCTGTTTTAAGCTTGCAAAAGCATACAAAACACCGTTTTCAAGTATTTAAACTGTCATATTCATATATATGTCGTGTGTAATGGCTTATGTTTGCAAAATTAAGATAAAATAGCTATTTTCAGCTTGCAAAAACATACAAAATGCTGTTTTCAAGTATTTAAACTGTCATATTCATGTTTCTGTCGTGTATAATAGCTAATGTTGGTGAAAGCAAGATAAAAATGCTGTTTTAAGCATGCAAAAGCATTCAAAACACCGTTTTCAAGTGTTTAAATTGTCATATTCATGTTTATGTCGTGTACAATAGCTAATGTTGTTGAAAGCAAGACAAAAATGCTGTTTTAAGCATGCAAAAGCCTACAAAACAGCGTTTTCAAGTATATAAACTGTCATATTCATATTTCTGTCATGTATAATAGCTAATGTTGGTGAAATCAAGATAAAAATGCTGTTTTAAGCATGCAAAAGCATACAAAACACCGTTTTCAAGTATTTAAACTGCCATATTCATGTTTCTGTCGTGTATAATAGCTAATGTTTGTGAAAGCAAGATAAAAATGCTGTTTTAAGCATGCAAAAGCATACAAAACACCGTTTTCAAGTATTTAAACTGTCATATTCATGTATATGTCGTGTGTAATGGTTTATGTTTGCAAAATCAAGATAAAATAGCTGTTTTCAGCTTGAAAAAACATACAAAATGCTGTTTTCAAGTATATAAATTTTCATATTTATGTTTCTGTCGTGTATAATAGCTAATGTTGGTGAAAGCAAGATAAAAATGCTGTTTTAAGCATGCAAAAGCATACAAAACTCCGTTTTCAAGTATTTAAACTTTCATATTCATGTTTATGTCGTGTATAATAGCAAATGATGGTGAAAGCAAGATAAAAATGCTGTTTAAGCATGCAAAAGCATACAAAACACCGTTTTCTAGTATTTAAACTGTCATATTTATGTATATGTCGTGTGTAATGGCTTATGTTTGCAAAATCAAGATAAAATTGCTGTTTTCAGCTTGCAAAAACATACAAAATGCTGTTTTCAAGTATTTAAACTGTCATATTCATGTTTCTGTCGTGTATAATAGCTAATGTTTGTGAAAGCAAGATAAAATGCTGTTTTAAGCATACAAAAGCATACAAAACACCGTTTTCAAGTATATAAACTGTCATATTCATATTTCTGTCATGTATAATAGCTAATGTTGGTGAAAGCAAGATAAAAATGCTGTTTTAAGCATGCAAAAGCATACAAAACACCGTTTTAAATATTTAAACTGTCATATGCATGTTTCTGTCGTGTATAATAGCTAATGTTGGTGAAAGCAAGATAAAAATGCTGTTTTAAGCATGCAAAAGCATACAAAACACCGTTTTCAAGTATTTAAACTGTCATATTCATGTATATGTCGTGTGAAATGGCTTATGTTTGCAACATCAAGATAAAATATCTGTTTTCAGCTTGCAAAAACATACAAAATGCTGTTTTCAAGTATTTAAACTGTCATATTCATGTTTCTGTCGTGTATAATAGCTAAAGTTTGTGAAAGCAAGATAAAAATGCTGTTTTAAGCATGCAAAAGCATACAAAACACCGTTTTCAAATATTTAAACTGTCATATTCATGTTTCTATCGTGTATAATAGCTAATGTTGGTGAAAACAAGATAAAAATGCTGTTTTAAGCATGCAAAAGCATACAAAACACCGTTTTCAAGTATTTAAACTGTCATATTCATGTATATGTCGTGTGTAATGGCTCATGTTTGCAAAATCAAGATAAAATAGCTGTTTTCAGCTTGCAAAAACATACAAAATGCTGTTTTCAAGTATTTAAACTGTTATATTCATGTTTCTGCCGTGTATAATAGCTAATGTTGGTGAAAGCAAGATAAAAATGCTGTTTTAAGCATGCAAAAGCATACAAAACACCGTTTTCAAGTATTTAAACTGTCATATTCATGTTTCTGTCGTGTATAATAGCTAATGTTGGTGAAAGCAAGATAAAAATGCTGTTTTAAGCATGCAAAAGCATACAAAATAGCGTTTTCAAGTATATAAACTGTCATATTCATATTTCTGTCATGTATAATAGCTAATGTTGGTGAAAGCAAGATAAAAATGCTGTTTTAAGCATGCAAAAGCATACAAAACACCGTTTTCAAGTATTTAAACTGACATATCCATGTTTCTGTCGTGTATAATAGCTAATGTTGGTGAAAGCAAGATAAAAATGCTGTTTGAAGCATGCAAAAGCATACAAAACACCGTTTTCAAGTATTTAAACTGTCATATTCATGTATATGTCGTGTGAAATGGCTTATGTTTGCAACATCAAGATAAAATATCTGTTTTCAGCTTGCAAAATTATACAAAATGCTGTTTTCAAGTATTTAAACTGTCATATTCATGTTTCTGTTGTGTATAATAGCTAAAGTTTGTGAAAGCAAGATAAAAATGCTGTTTTAAGCATGCAAAAGCATACAAAACACCGTTTTCAAATATTTAAACTGTCATATTCATGTTTCTATCGTGTATAATAGCTAATGTTGGTGAAAACAAGATAAAAATGCTGTTTTAAGCATGCAAAAGCATACAAAACACCGTTTTCAAGTATTTAAACTGTCATATTCATGTATATGTCGTGTGTAATGGCTCATGTTTGCAAAATCAAGATAAAATAGCTGTTTTCAGCTTGCAAAAACATACAAAATGCTGTTTTCAAGTATTTAAACTGTTATATTCATGTTTCTGCCGTGTATAATAGCTAATGTTGGTGAAAGCAAGATAAAAATGCTGTTTTAAGCATGCAAAAGCATACAAAACACCGTTTTCAAGTATTTAAACTGTCATATTCATGTTTCTGTCGTGTATAATAGCTAATGTTGGTGAAAGCAAGATAAAAATGCTGTTTTAAGCATGCAAAAGCATACAAAATAGCGTTTTCAAGTATATAAACTGTCATATTCATGTTTCTGTCGTGTATAATAGCTAATGGTGGTGAAAGCAAGAAAAAATGCTGTTTTAAGCATGCAAAAGCATACATAACACCGTTTTCAAGTATTTAAACTGTCATATTCATGTTTCTGTCGTGTATAATAGCTAATGTTGGTGTAAGCAAGATAAAAATGCTGTTTTAAGCATGCAAAAGCATACAAAACACCGTTTTCAAGTATTTAAACTGTCATATTCATGTATATGTCGTGTGTAATGGCTTATGTTTGCAAAATCAAGCTAAAATATCTGTTTTCAGCTTGCAAAAACATACAAAATGCTGTTTTCAAGTATTTAAACTGTCATATTCATGTTTCTGTCGTGTATAATAGCTAATGTTGGTGAAAGCAAGATAAAAATTCTGTTATAAGCTTGCAAATGCATACAAAACACCGTTTTCAAGTATTTAAACTGTCATATTCATGTATATGTCGTGTGAAATGGCTTATGTTTGCAAAATCAAGATAAAATAGCTGTTTTCAGTTTGCAAAAACATACAAAATGCTGTTTTCATGTATTTAAACTGTCATATTCATGTTTCTGTCGTGTATTATAGCTAATGTTGGTGAAAGCAAGATAAAAATACTGTTTTAAGCATGCAAAAGCATACAAAACACCTTTTTCAAGTATTTAAACTGTCATATTCATGTTTCTGTCGTGTATAATAGCTAATGTTGGTGAAAGCAAGACAAAAATGCTGTTTTAATCATGCAAAAGCATACAAAACACCGTTTTCAAGTATTTAATCTGTCATATTCATGTATATGTCGTGTGTAATGGCTTATGTTTGGAAAATTAAGATAAAAATGCTGTTTTAAACTTGCAGAAGCATTCAAAACACCGTTTTCAAGTATTTAAATTGTCATATTCATGTTTCTGTCGTGTATAATAGCTAATGTTGGTAAAAGCAAGAAAAAATGCTGTTTTAAGCATGCAAAAGCATACAAAACACCGTTTTCAAGTATATAAACTGTCATATTCATGTATATGTCGTGTGTAATGGCTTATGTTTGCAAAATCAAGATAAAATTGCTGTTTTCAGCTTGCAAAAACATACAAAATGCTGTTTTCAAGTATTTAAACTGTCATATTCATGTTTCTGTCGTGTATAATAGCTAATGTTTGTGAAAGCAAGATAAAATGCTGTTTTAAGCATACAAAAGCATACAAAACACCGTTTTCAAGTATTTAAACTGTCATATTCATGTATATGTCGTGTGTAATGGCTTATATTTGCAAAATCAAGATAAAATAGCTCTTTTCAGCTTGCAAAAACATACAAAATGCTGTTTTCAAGTATTTAAACTGTCATATTCATGTTACTGTCGTGTATAATAGCTAATGTTGGTGAAAGCAAGATAAAAATGCTGTTTTAAGCATGCAAAAGCATACAAAACACCGTTTTCAAGTATTTAAACTTTCATATTCATGTTTATGTCGTGTATATTAGCTAATGATGGTGAAAGCAAGATAAAAATGCTGTTTTAAGCATGCAAAAGCATACAAAACACCGTTTTCAAGTATTTAAACTGTCATATTCATGTTTCTGTCGTGTATAATAGCTAATGTTGGTGAAAGCAAGACAAAAATGCTGTTCAGGTATTTAAACTGTCATGTTCATGTTTCTGTCGTGTATACTTGCTAATGTTAGTGGAAGCAAGATAAAAATGCTGTTTTAAGCATGCAAAAGCATACAAAACACCGTTTTCAAGTATTTAAACTGTCATATTCATGTATATGTCGTGTGTAATGGTTTATGTTTGCAAAATCAAGATCAAATAGCTGTTTTCAGCTTGCAAAAACATACAAAATGCTGTTTTCAAGTATATAAATTGTCATATTTATGTTTCTGTCGTGTAAAATAGCTAATGTTGGTGAAAGCAAGATAAAAATGCTGTTTTAAGCATGCAAAAGCATACAAAACACCGTTTTCAAGTATTTAAACTTTCATATTCATGTTTATGTCGTGTATATTAGCTAATGATGGTGAAAGCAAGATAAAAATGCTGTTTTAAGCATGCAAAAGCATACAAAACACCGTTTTCAAGTATTTAAACTGTCATATTCATGTATATGTCGTGTGTAATGGCTTATGTTTGCAAAATCAAGATAAAATAGCTGTTTTCAGCTTGCAAAAACATACAAAATGCTGTTTTCAGGTATTTAAACTGTCATATTCATGTTTCTGTCGTGTATACTTGCTAATGTTAGTGGAAGCAAGATAAAAATGCTGTTTTAAGCATGCAAAAGCATACAAAACACCGTTTTCAAGTATTTAAACTGTCATATTCATGTTTCTGTCGTGTATAATAGCTAATGTTGGTAAAAGCAAGACAAAAATGCTGTTTTAAGCATGCAAAAGCATACAAAACACCGTTTTCAAGTATTTAAACTGTCATATTCATGTTTCTATCGTGTATACTAGCTAATGTTGGTGAAAGCAAGACAAAAATGCTGTTTTAAGCTTGCAAAAGCATACAAAACACCGTTTTCAAGTATTTAAACTGTCATATTCATATATATGTCGTGTGTAATGGCTTATGTTTGCAAAATCAAGATAAAATAGCTATTTTCAGCTTGCAAAAACATACAAAATGCTGTTTTCAAGTATTTAAACTGTCATATTCATGTTTCTGTCGTGTATAATAGCTAATGTTGGTGAAAGCAAGATAAAAATGCTGTTTTAAGCATGCAAAAGCATTCAAAACACCGTTTTCAAGTATTTAAATTGTCATATTCATGTTTATGTCGTGTACAATAGCTAATGTTGTTGATAGCAAGACAAAAATGCTGTTTTAAGCATGCAAAAGCCTACAAAACAGCGTTTTCAAGTATATAAACTGTCATATTCATATTTCTGTCATGTATAATAGCTAATGTTGGTGAAAGCAAGATAAAAATGCTGTTTTAAGCATGCAAAAGCATACAAAACACCGTTTTCAAGTATTTAAACTGTCATATTCATGTTTCTGTCGTGTATAATAGCTAATGTTTGTGAAAGCAAGATAAAAATGCTGTTTTAAGCATGCAAAAGCATACAAAACACCGTTTTCAAGTATTTAAACTGTCATATTCATGTTTCTGTCGTGTATAATAGCTAATGTTGGTGAAAGCAAGACAAAAATGCTGTTTTAAGCATGCAAAAGCATACAAAACACCGTTTTCAAGTATTTAAACTGTCATATTCATGTATATGTCGTGTGTAATATCTTATGTTTGCAAAATCAAGATAAAATAGCTGTTTTCAGCTTGCAAAAACATACAAAATGCTGTTTTTAAGTATATAAATTTTCATATTCATGTTTCTGTCGTGTATACTTGCTAATGTTAGTGGAAGCAAGATAAAAATGCTGTTTTAAGCATGCAAAAGCATACAAAACACGTTTTCAAGTATTTAAACTGTCATATTCATGTTTCTGTCGTGTATAATAGCTAATGTTGGTGAAAGCAAGACAAAAATGCTGTTTTAAGCATGCAAAAGCATACAAAACACCGTTTTCAAGTATTTAAACTGTCATATTCATGTTTCTATTGTGTATATTAGCTAATGTTGGTGAAAGCAAGACAAAAATGCTGTTTTAATAATAATAATAATAATAATAATAATATGATTTATTGCCCAACAGCAGAACCTATTACAGGACAATATAAATTGAACATAAATTACAAATAAATTACAAAGGTACATTGCAAATTACAAAAAAAAAAAAAATTTACAAAAAAAAAAATCTACAAAAAAATGTCTTCATACAGTATGTTGGCAATTCGACACATGACCGTTATGGGAGAACGATGTAGCACATCGGACCGTGCGGGAGGAAGCTGAAAGGTCCTTGGAAACCTGGACGCCTGACGTGGAACATGGAATTGGACACACGACAATAGGAATGGTGCATCAATTTCTCCATGTAGTAGGAGCCACAGGAACTTCGCACAACGCAGGTCTCTTCGGGCAGTCAGTGCGGGCATTTCATGGCGTTGAAGGAGGGACAGCTGATCAGTACCTCGAACCGGGTAGATCCTATCTAATTTGTAAGACATATATTTCAAAAATTTACGGTGAATACGATCAAGTGCCAACTGCTGATACGTATAGTAAGGGTACCAAATCAGACAAGCGTATTCTAATTTACTAAGAACATAAGCAAAGTATAGCGATTTAATTGCATTAACATCTTGGAAAAAATGACTGATCCTAATAATGAAGCTCAACATTCTATTTGCATCACGTACAACATTATTTAAATGATCAGAAAAGAGAAAAGTTGAACAGAAAGTAACGCCTAAGTCCTTAACAGATGTTACATTAGCAAGTATTGAACCACGAATTTGATAAGGATAACGAATACAATTAATTTTGCGTGTATAGGAAATTATGCAACATTTCTCTACATTTAAACTAAGTTTATTATTTTGACACCAAATAATCAACGTGTTAATGTTGCAGCAATTTTGAATCATTAAGAGAGTTAACCGATGTAAATAATTTCAAATCATCAGCATAAGCTAATGAATGACAATTAAATAAAGAAAGAAGTTCATTGATATATAGAACAAATAACAGTGGACCTAGATTGGAGCCTTGGGGGACTCCAGAAGTAGCTATAAAGTTCATTGAAGAATAACCATTGTAGTATACGTAACAAATTCTGTTATTCAAATAGGAATATAACAACTGGATTAAAGCTGAAGATGCTCCATAGGTACTTATTTTGGATAGTAAAATACCATGGTCGATAGAGTCGAAAGCACGAGAGAAATCGGTATAGATAACATCTACTTGTCCACGTTTATCGAGAGTTTCAGCAATATATTGAGAGAGACAAGCCAAGTTGGTAATGGTTGATCGGCCTCTCATGAAACCATGCTGGTTGGTTGAAATGTACAAGCTAGTGTGTCTATAAATTGTTTTATATATTGATATTTCGAGGATTTTCGCGAAATTGTTTAGGATTGATATTGGTCTATAGTTGCTAATATGAAATTTGTCACCTTTTTTAAAAACCGGTGTAATTCTTGTTTTCTTCCATCGTTCAGGAAAGGTACTGGAACTAATTGACAAATTTATGATGAAAGCAAGTGGTTTTGAGAGGACGAAACGGGCATCTTTGATTAAAAAACTAGGAATCATATCTTCTCCAGCTGTAGACTTGATTTTAAAAGTTGACATAATTGATGTTATTTCATCCTCTGAGACTAAATTCAATGTAAAAGAAGGGAAGTAAGAGATTTCTTCATTATTAATGTTAAAGATAGAGTTTACTCGGGATCCTAGTAGTTCCTAGTTTTTGGTGAGCATATTTCCAGAAATCGGATGGATTAGATTTAATATTGTTTTCTACTGAAACAATATAGGCTTTGTAGGCCTCATTAATTTGACATTTAATTAGCTTACGAAGTCTTTTGAATTCTTCAAGATAATGCTGCTGATTAAATTTAATGAATTTTTTCCTAAAATAAGCTTTAGTTTTGATATTAAACTTAATTTCTTTAGTAAACCAGGATGGAAATCGAGATTCAGCGTAAGCAGTCTGTGGAACTGATTTATCAAAAGTTGAATATAGAGTTTTATAAAACGCATCGAGTGCGACGTTCACTTCTTGAATGTCATATAAGAAAGACCAGTCTATATTACACATGTTTTCATAAAGCTGGTTAAAATTAGCTTTACGAAAATTATAACGAGAATTAACCGCTAGTGGGAATTTATTATTAGAGGTAGAAGACATAATATGAAATTGCACAGATAACGTTGGGTGGTATCTGTCTTCAGGAACTAAAGGAAAATCGGATCGCTCAACCGAGATGGATTCTAAAAAGTTAGTTAAAACAAGGTCTAGTTTGTTTGAGTAAAAATTGAGTACATTATTGAGTTGCGTGAGATTTACAGAACTAATAAAGTTTCTAAACGTGGAAGATTTTGAGCAATTAACCGAATCGTTATATAAATCAGGTAAGTTAAAATCGCCAAAAATAAGTACTCGTTCATCAATAAACATCAATTCCAGTGCCTCAAGAAATGTATTGAAGTTATCAATATCTATATCGGGTGGAATGTAGACGGCACAGATGATAAAGGACAAAGCACTAAAGTGGCATTTACATGCAACAATATCAATAATTGGAGTCAAATTTTTAATTTTTGACATATCAATAATAGTATAATTAATATCATTCAAAAAGGCGATCAAAACTCCACCGCCTTTAGAACGGTTTGACAAAGAAAAGTTTCTATCAGATCGAACGACATTATAATGTGAAGGAAATAACTCAGAATTATGCATTGAATCATTTAGCCATGTTTCGGTGATAACAATTATATTGAAGGACGAAGACATACAGTTTGTGTAGAATAAATGAGACTTAGAATTTAAATCCCTAGTATTTTGATATATACATTCTAAAGACAAAGACACAGAGCTGTTGGGCAATTTCAGTTTTCCGGGTTAGTGGAAACTACACGAGGAACATTATTTACATATTTAATGGTTAAGTTTGTTTCGCCTTTTTCCAACCTCATATTTAAGTCAGCTTTTACATATTTGTAGAAAGCAATCTGCTTAGGAGTACGATCTCTAGAGATTGATAAACTAGGCCATTTTCCGCAATTTTTAAATTTTTTAATGTTCCGAAATATCTTGTTAATATTATCAGGGGACGACAACTCAATTTTTAAAGGCCGAGAGCGGGAGGATGTTGGATCATAACGTCCAAGCCTGTAAGACTTAGTAATTGAACATTCTGCCCCTAATTCAGACATGATGTCTTTTGCTAATGTGTTATCAATAGCATTTTGCTCTTGTTTCGTGGATACAACTTCATTAGCGCCAAAAATTATAAAGTTACGCGAGCGCTTTTCTCTTTCTGAAATTTCACTTATAATTTCTTCAGTTGCAATTAGTGATGAAAAATCAGTAGTTGTAGTTTTAGAATTTTTAAGTTCTAAAATATCTTGCTGCAGTGAAAGTATTAAAGCCTTAAGACTGCTGATATCATCACCAAATTGAGAACAGTTAGTACAGTCCCATTTCAATCCTCCAATGCCCGACTTAATTTTTCGAGCATCAGCTATAGTGATATTATCTACACATGAAATGCTGTAGCACTTTTTACAAATAGAACAAGTTATAGATCTGTGTTCTTCAATATTTTTATTGCAGCAGTTGCATGTGTCCATTGCAGAAGTAAATGAAAAAAAAAAATGAAGAAATTCTTAGACCAAAAAAGAAAAAAAATACAAGAAAAACAAAAAAACACCCTGTATATATACTTTTGTCTAACACCCAGTATGTATGTCTTTAATAGGCATATGACTGAGTGCGCTACCTAATTGAGCAGGCACCAACAAACAAACGAACCACGTTTCAAAGTAGCCCAAAAAATTGACACTAAAAATTAATAAAGTTAAAGAAACTCACCCCAGAGGCAAAAGCTGAAGATACAAAGTATACAACAATAAAGTTCACCAAATACCGAACACAACAATATGAAGCACAAAAACAAAACTTTGAAGAACCTTGCAAAATCTATTTAAAAAATGAGGAGACAAAATTATACGTCTAGCCGTAGCCGTACCTTCGTATCGTAAGCATGCAAAAGCATACAAAACTCCGTTTTCAAGTATTTAATCTGTCATATTCATGTATATGTCGTGTGTAATGGCTTATGTTTGAAAAATCAAGATAAAAATGCTGTTTTAAGTGTGCAAAAGCATACAAAACGCCCTTTTCAAGTATTTAAACTGTCATATTCATGTATACGTCGTATGTAATGGCTTATGTTTGCAAAATCAAGATAAAATAGCTGTTTTAAGCTTGCAAAAACATACAAAATTCTGTTTTCAAGTATTTAATCTGTCATATTCATGTACATGTCGTGTGTAATGGCTTATGTTTGGAAAATCAAGATAAAAATGCTGTTTTAAGCATGCAAAAGCATACAAAACACCGTTTTAAAGTATTTAAACTGTCATATTCATGTATATGTCGTGTGTAATGGCATATGTTTGCAAACTCAAGATAAAATAGCTGTTTTCAGCTTGCAAAAACATACAAAATGCTGTTTTCAAGTATTTAAATTGTCATATTTATGCTAATGTTGGTGAAAGCAAGATAAAAATGCTGTTTTAAGCATACAAAAGCATACAAAACATCGTTTTCAAGTATTTAAACTGTCATATTCATGTAAATGTCATGTGTAATGGCTTATGTTTGCAAAATCAAGATAAAATAGCTGTTTTCAGCTTGCAAAAGCATACAAAATGCTGTTTTCAAGTATTTAAACTGTCATATTCATGTTTCTGTCGTGTATAATAGCTAATGTTGGTGAAAGCAAGATAAAAATGCTGTTTTAAGCATGCAAAAGCATACAAAACACGGTTTTCAAGTATTTAAACTGTCATATTCATGTAAGTGTCATGTGTAATGGCTTATGTTTGCAAAATCAAGATAAAATAGCTGTTTTCAGCTTGCAAAAACATACAAAATGCTGTTTTCAAGTATTTAAACTGTCATATTCATGTTTCTGTCGTGTATAATAGCTAATGTTGTTGAAAGCAAGATAAAAATGCTGTTTTAAGCATGCAAAAGCATTCAAAACACCGTTTTCAAGTATTTAAACTGTCATATTCATGTTTATGTCGTGTATAATAGCTAATGTTGGTGAAAGCAAGACAAAAATGCTGTTTTAAGCATGCAAAAGCCTACAAAACAGCGTTTTCAAGTATATAAACTGTCATATTCATATTTCTGTCATGTATAATAGCTAATGTTGGTGAAAGCAAGATAAAAATGCTGTTTTAGCATGCAAAAGCATACAAAACACCGTTTTCAAGTATTTAAACTGTCATATTCATGTTTCTGTCGTGTAATAGCTAATGTTGGTGAAAGCAAGATAAAAATGCTGTTTTAAGCATGCAAAAGCATATAAAACATGGTTTTCAAGTATTTATACTGTCATATTCATGCAAATGTCGTGTGTTATGGCTTATGTTTGCAAAATCAAGATAAAATAGCTGTTTTCAGCTTGCAAAAACATACAAAATGCTGTTTTTAAATATTTAAACTGTCGTATTCATGTTTCTGTCAAGTATAATAGCTAATGTTGGTGAAAACTAGACAAAAATGCTGTTTTAAGCATGCAAAAGCATACAAAACACCGTTTTCAAGTATTTAAACTGTCATATTAATGTATATGTCGTGTGTAATGGCTTATGTTTGGAAAATCAAGATAAAAATGCTGTTCTAAGCATGCAAAAGCATACAAAACACCGTTTTCAAGTATTTAAACTGTCATATTCATGTTTCTGTCGTGTATAATAGCTAATGTTGGTGAAAGCAAGATAAAAATGCTGTTTTTAGCATGCAAAAGCATACAAAACACGGTTTTCAAGTATTTAAACTGTCATATTCATGTAAATGTCCTGTGTAATGGCTTATGTTTGCAAAATCAAGATAAAATAGCTGTTTTCAGCTTGCAAAAACATAAAAAATGCTGTTTTCAAGTATTTAAACTGTCATATTCATGTTTCTGTCGTATATAATAGCTAAAATTGGTGAAAGCAAGATAAAAATGCTGTTTTAAGCATGCAAAAGCATACAAAACAGCGTTTTCAAGTATATAAACTGTCATATTCATATTTCTGTCATGTATAATAGCTAATGTTGGTGAAAGCAAGATAAAAATGCTGTTTTTAGCATGCAAAAGCATACAAAACACCGTTTTTAAGTATTTAAACTGTCATATTCATGTTTCTGTCGTGTATAATAGCTAATGTTGGTGAAAGCAAGATAAAAATGCTGTTTTAAGCATGCAAAAGCATACAAAACACGGTTTTCCAATATTTAAACTGTCATATTCATGCAAATGTCGTGTGTAATGGCTTATCTTTGCAAAATCAATATAAAATAGCTGTTTTCAGCTTGCAAAAACATACAAAATGCTGTTTTCAAATATTTAAACTATCATATTCATGTTTCTGTCGTGTATAATAGCTAATGTTGGTGAAAAGACAAAAATGCTGTTTTAAGTATGCAAAAGCATACAAAACACCGTTTTCAAGTATTTAAACTGTCATATTCATGTAAATGTCGTGTGTAATGGCTTATGTTGGGAAAATCAAGATAAAAAAGCTGTTTTCAGCTTGCAAAAACATACAAAACACCGTTTTCAAGTAATTTAAACTGTCATATTCATGTTTCTGTCGTGTATAATAGCTAATGTTGGTGAAAGCAAGACAAAAAGTGCTGTTTTAAGCATGCAAAAGCATACAAAACAACCGTTTTCAAATATTTAAACTGTCATATTTATGTATATGTCGTGTGTAATGGCTTATGTTTGCAAAATCAAGATAAAATAGCTGTTTTCAGCTTGCAAAAACATACAAAATGCTGTTTTCAAGTATATAAACTGTCATATTCATGTTTCTGTCGTGTGTAATAGCTAATGTTGGTGAAAGCAAGATAAAAATGCTGTTTTAAGCATGCAAAAGCATACAAAACACCGTTTTCAAGTATTTGAACTGTCATATTCATGTATCTGTCGTGTATAATAGCTAATGTTGGTGAAAGCTAGACAAAAATGTTGTTTTAAGCATGCAAAAGCATACAAAACTGCGTTTTCAAGTACATAAACTGTCATATTCATATTTCTGTCATGTATAATAGCTAATGTTGGTGAAAGCAAGATAAAAATGCTGTTTTAAGCATGCAAAAGCATACAAAACACCGTTTTCAAGTATTTAAACTGTCATATATATGTTTCTGTCGTGTATAATAGCTAATGTTGGTGAAAGCAAGATAAAAATGCTGTTTTAAGCATTCAAAAGCATACAAAACACGGTTTTCAAGTATTTAAACTGTCATATTCATGTAAATGTCGTGTGTATTGGCTTATGTTTGCAAAGTCAAGATAAAATAGCTGTTTTCAGATTGCAAAAACATACAAAATGCTGTTTTCAAGTATTTAAACTGTCATATTCATGTTTCTGTCGTGTATAATAGCTAATATTGGTGAAAGCAAGATAAAAATGCTGTTTTAAGCATGCAAAAGCATACAACACACCGTTTTCAAGTATTTAAACTGTCATATTCATGTTTCTGTCGTGTATAATAGCTAATGTTGGTGAAAGCAAGATAAAAATGCTGTTTTAAGCATGCAAAAGCATACAAAACACCGTTTTCAAGTATTTAAACTGTCATATTCATGTTTCTGTCGTGTATAATAGCTAATGTTGGTGAAAGCAAGATAAAAATGCTGTTTTAAGCATGCAAAAGCATACAAAACACCGTTTTCAAGTATTTAAACTGTCATATTCATGTTTCTGTCGTGTATAATAGCTAATGTTGGTGAAAGCAAGATAAAAATGCTGTTTTAAGCATGCAAAAGCATACAAAACACGGTTTTCCAGTATTTAAACTGTCATATTCATGCAAATGTCGTGTGTAATGGCTTATCTTTGCAAAATCAATATAAAATAGCTGTTTTCAGCTTGCAAAAACATACAAAATGCTGTTTTCAAATATTTAAACTATCATATTCATGTTTCTGTCGTGTATAATAGCTAATGTTGGTGAAAGCAAGACAAAAATGCTGTTTTAAGTATGCAAAAGCATACAAAACACCGTTTTCAAGTATTTAAACTGTCATATTAATGTATATGTCGTGTGTAATGGTTTATGTTTGGAAAATCAAGATAAAAATGCTGCTTTAAGCATGCAAAAGCATACAAAACACCGTTTTCAAGTATTTAAACTGTCATATTCATGTTTCTGACGTGTATAATAGCTAATGTTGGTGAAAGCAAGACAAAATTGCTGTTTTAAGCATGCAAAAGCATACAAAACACCGTTTTCAAATATTTAATCTGTCATATTTATGTATATGTCGTGTGTAATGGCTTATGTTTGCAAAATCAAGATAAAATAGCTGTTTTCAGCTTGCAAAAACATACAAAATGCTGTTTTCAAGTATATAAACTGTCATATTCATGTTTCTGTCGTGTGTAATAGCTAATGTTGGTGAAAGCAAGATAAAAATGCTGTTTTAAGCATGCAAAAGCATACAAAACACCGTTTTCAAGTATTTGAACTGTCATATTCATGTTTCTGTCGTGTATAATAGCTAATGTTGGTGAAAGCAATACAAAAATGTTGTTTTAAGCATGCAAAAGCATACAAAACAGCGTTTTCAAGTACATAAACTGTCATATTCATATTTCTGTCATGTATAATAGCTAAAGTTGGTGAAAGCAAGATAAAAATGCTGTTTTAAGCATGCAAAAGCATACAAAACACCGTTTTCAAGTATTTAAACTGTCATATTTATGTTTCTGTCGTGTATAATAGCTAATGTTGGTGAAAGCAAGATAAAAATGCTGTTTTAAGCATTCAAAAGCATACAAAACACGGTTTTCAAGTATTTAAACTGTCATATTCATGTAAATGTCGTGTGTAATGGCTTATGTTTGCAAAGTCAAGATAAAATAGCTGTTTTCAGATTGCAAAAACATACAAAATGCTGTTTTCAAGTATTTAAACTGTCATATTCATGTTTCTGTCGTGTATAATAGCTAATATTGGTAAAAGCAAGATAAAAATGCTGTTTTAAGCATGCAAAAGCATACAAAACACCGTTTTCAAGTATTTAAACTGTCATATTCATGTTTCTGTCGTGTATAATAGCTAATGTTGGTGAAAGCAAGATAAAAATGCTGTTTTAAGCATGCAAAAGCATACAAAACACCGTTTTCAAGTATTTAAACTGTCATATTCATGTTTCTGTCGTGTATAATAGCTAATGTTGGTGAAAGCAAGATAAAAATGCTGTTTTAAGCATGCAAAAGCATACAAAACACCGTTTTCAAGTATTTAAACTGTCATATTCATGTTTCTGTCGTGTATAATAGCTAATGTTGGTGGAAGCAAGATAAAAATGCTGCTTTAAGCATGCAAAAGAATACAAAACACCGTTTTCAAGTATTTAAACTGTCATATTAATGTATATGTCGTGTGTAATGGCTCATGTTTGGAAAATCAAGATAAAAATGCTGTTTTAAGCATGCAAAAGCATACAAAACACCGTTTTCAAGTATTTAAACTGTCATATTCATGTTTCTGTCGTGTATAATAGCTAATGTTGGTGAAAGCAAGATAAAAATGCTGTTTTAAGCATGCAAAAGCATACAAAACACGGTTTTCAAGTATTTAAACTGTCATATTCATGTAAATGTCGTGTGTAATGGCTTATGCTTGCAAAGTCAAGATAAAATACCTGTTTTCAGCTTGCAAAAACATACAAAATGCTGTTTTAAAGTATTTAAACTGTCATATTCATGTTTCTGTCGTGTATAATAGCTAATATTGGTGAAAGCAAGATAAAAATGCTGTTTTAAGCATGCAAAAACATACAAAACACCGTTTTCAAGTATTTAAACTGTCATATTCATGTTTCTGTCGTGTATAATAGCTAATGTTGGTGCAGGTAAGACAAAAATGCTGTTTTAGCATGCAAAAGCATACAAAACACCGTTTTCAAGTATTTAAACTGTCATATTCATGTATATGTCGTGTGTAATGGCTTATGTTTGGAAAATTAAGATAAAAATGCTGTTTTAAGCATGCAAAAGCATACAAAACACGGTTTTCAAGTATTTAAACTGTCATATTCATGTAAATGTCATGTGTAATGGCTTATGTTTGCAAAATCAAGATAAAATAGCTGTTTTCAGCTTGCAAAAACATACAAAATGCTGTTTTCAAGTATTTAAACTGTCATATTCATGTTTCTGTCGTGTATAATAGCTAATGTTGTTGAAAGCAAGATAAAAATGCTGTTTTAAGCATGCAAAAGCATTCAAAACACCGTTTTCAAGTATTTAAACTGTCATATTCATGTTTATGTCGTGTATAATAGCTAATGTTGGTGAAAGCAAGACAAAAATGCTGTTTTAAGCATGCAAAAGCCTACAAAACAGCGTTTTTAAGTATATAAACTGTCATATTCATATTTCTGTCATGTATAATAGTTAATGTTGGTGAAAGCAAGATAAAAATGCTGTTTTTAGCATGCAAAAGCATACAAAACACCGTTTTCAAGTATTTAAACTGTCATATTCATGTTTCTGTCGTGTAATAGCTAATGTTGGTGAAAGCAAGATAAAAATGCTGTTTTAAGCATGCAAAAGCATACAAAACACCGTTTTCAAGTATTTAAACTGTCATATTAATGTATATGTCGTGTGTAATGGCTTATGTTTGGAAAATCAAGATAAAAATGCTGTTCTAAGCATGCAAAAGCATACAAAACACCGTTTTCAAGTATTTAAACTGTCATATTCATGTTTCTGTCGTGTATAATAGCTAATGTTGGTGAAAGCAAGTTAAAAATGCTGTTTTTAGCATGCAAAAGCATACAAAACACGGTTTTCAAGTATTTAAACTGTCATATTAATGTATATGTCGTGTGTAATGGTTTATGTTTGGAAAATCAAGATAAAAATGCTGTTTTAAGCATGCAAAAGCATACAAAACACCGTTTTCAAGTATTTAAACTGTCATATTCATGTTTCTGTCGTGTATAATAGCTAATGTTGGTGAAAGCAAGACAAAAATGCTGTTTTAAGCATGCAAAAGCATACAAAACACCGTTTTCAAATATTTAAACTGTCATATTTATGTATATGTCGTGTGTAATGGCTTATGTTTGCAAAATCAAGATAAAATAGCTGTTTTCAGCTTGCAAAAACATACAAAATGCTGTTTTCAAGTATTTAAACTGTCATATTCATGTTTCTGTCGTGTGTAATAGCTAATGTTGGTGAAAGCAAGATAAAAATGCTGTTTTAAGCATGCAAAAGCATACAAAACACCGTTTTCAAGTATTTGAACTGTCATATTTATGTTTCTGTCGTGTATAATAGCTAATAATAATAAATAATAATAATAAATTTATTAAATATTAGCAAGTACAGCGAAAAGGTACAGTGCTAGTAGTTACAAAAGATTATAGATAACAAAAAAGACATGTTAAAGTAACAAATGTTTTTTTAGTTTTTTCTTAAATTCTATTGCATTTACAGAGTTTTTTATGTCTGCATGTAGACTATTATATTTTATGAAGCCCTCGTAGAATACATAGCCTTTAGTTCTTGTATTACCTAAGTTTTGAACATGAATTTGTTCCTTACCTCTGGTGTTATAATTATGTATATCCACATTTGCTGTTACAGTATTTTTGAAATAATTCGGTGCAATATTATTTACAATTTTAAATATAAAAGTTAATACATTTAAATCAATAAGCTTTTCAACATTTAACCAGTTTAGTCTATGTAACATGTCACTTATGCTAGTATAGCGATTACAATTAAGGATACCTCTCATACATTTGTTTTGCAGTTTTTGTAGATTATATAGTTGACTCTGATTACAAAAGTACAATATAGTACCACAGTAATTAAAATGAGGTAGGATAATCGTATTATATACATTCAATTTGGCATATATGGATAAAAACTTACATATTCTATTCATAAAATTACATTTTTTGGCTATTTTTTTAGTTATGTAATCTATATGTTCTTTAAATCTCAGTTCTGCATCTATAATAATACCTAAATATTTAATACTAGTAACAAAGTCAATTTTTACATTATCAATATGTACATTTAAGCTTCTAGACAAAAATTGTTTTATGTTTGATTTTGTTGAGATGTACAGGGCTTTTGTTTTATTACTGTTTAATTTTAACTTATTAACATTTAACCAGGTATATACTAAAGACAGTTCTGTATTAATAGTTTCAATTAAATGGTCTTCATTGTTATGACAATAGTATAACAAAGTATCATCTGCAAATAAATGAATATTACATTGCGACAACACATTAGGCAGATCATTTATATATAATATAAATAATAAAGGCCCCAATACACTTCCTTGTGGGACTCCTTGTTTACATTCTAAAGATTCTGAAAGTGTATCTACAAACTTTACCCTTTGTCGCCTATTTGTCAAATAAGAATGTAACCATTTAGCAACTTGATCTCTTATCCCCAAATCAAATAATTTATTGAGCAATCTGTCTCTGTCAATTGTTTCGAACGCTCTTTTTAAATCTAGGAATACTGCACAAATTTTTTTATTTTCATTACTAGCCTCTTTCCAATTTTTTAAAGTATATTGCAGAGCTGTTTCACATGAGTATGTTTCTCTAAATCCTGACTGATGTGGTGATACTAAGTTATTATTGTTAACATAATTTATTAATTGCTTGTAAACTACAATTTCCAAAATTTTTTCTAATGCTGGTAATACATTTATAGGCCTGTGTTCTTCGATTTTGGTTGTGCCTGCTACTTTAGGAATAGGAGTGATAGTAGATTCCTTTAAATTATGAGGAAATATACCTTTTTCTAAGGACAAATTAATTAGATTTAATATAGGATATCCAAGTACATGAAACAATTCCTTCAGTAATTTAAAACTTATTCCATCTGGGCTGGACTTATTGTCCTTTTGCTTCCAAATAATTTTTCTGAGATCAGAAATAGTTATTTGTTTGAAAATACTGAAAATATCACTAGTATTGATTACATTGGTACATTTTATATCATTATGACTAGTGTCTATAGTTCTAATTATATCTGCTATACTTTCAACATAGAAATTATTGAACTTATCGGCAATATTTTTGTTTCCCTTAACCTCTTCACCATTAGAAGTAACAATATTAACAGGTGAAGATTTATCTTGCCCTAAGAGTTTTTTTAGAGTTCTCCACATTTTTTGTTGATTTCCCTTAACATTATCAATTTTTTGTTCATAATACTGACGTTCACTTTTTCTTTTACTTTTAACGAAATTATTCCGACATTTTTTGTAGTCGTTCCAGTCCTGTTCATTTAAAGTCATTTTAAACTTCCTATAACTACGGTCTCTATCTGTTTTCGCAATTAACACTTCTTTGTTATTAAGCCATGGGTGATTATGTTTTTTAGATTTACCTTGGGAAATAGTTGTGCACTCTTTTTTATTATTTAGGATGTTAGAACACAGTTTGTTATATGCAATGTCTACATCGCATGAATTATAGTCCCAGTCACAGTCCATCAGTTTCACAATCAATTTATCCATGTCCAACTTTTCTACAACATTAGGCTGATTATTTTTAAGAAAGCTATTTTTTTCTAGGGATATTGCACAAATGTTATGATCCGTTATTTTTGGATTATTCCACACTTCACTTTTAATGTAAGGATTGTTTGATATAGCAAGGTCTATTATAGTTCTAGAGAGGTTAGTCACCCTAGTAAAGTCCTTAATTAACTGAAAAAGTCCATGATTTGACACGATCTCTTTAAATCTTGCAGTATATGTGTTACTATTCATCCAATTTATATTAAAATCTCCCATTATTAACACTGATTTTTTCTCTATAAATATTTCACTGCACCATTCTTGAAAGAATTGAATAAAATCAAGATTATTTGAATTTGGAGATCTATAAACACCTGCTATAACATATTTCTCACTATTTAGTGTCGTTGTGAAAGACAGGAACCACCACTTATTAGGATTGGAAATATTCTTCAAAACCTTGAATTTAATATCTTTCCGAACAATAAAAACTACACCACCTGTATGTCTGCTATCCGAATCGCATCTGATAATATTATAACCTGCTATAAGTATTTCTTTATTTTCAATTTCTGTTGTTATTCTTGTTTCTGTTAAACAAACAATTGCGGGTTCTGATCTGGTGATCAAGTCTTCAACTTCATCTTTATGTGGTAAATAACTCTGTATGTTTAGATGCAATATTTGTACTTGTTTCTCTTGTTTTTCCTTTAATTGCTATGCTGCATAACTTACTCGGTTTTTCAGAGCCTCAATTTTCCTTTTGTAAACTGGACAATTCTTATCGAATACTGCATGATGAATATCAAGTTTTAATTTTATTTCCTTATTAGCAGTTATACAGTTGACACAGCGCAA
Organism: Poecilus cupreus; assembly: GCA_963942605.1. NCBI lineage: Eukaryota > Metazoa > Arthropoda > Insecta > Coleoptera > Carabidae > Poecilus > Poecilus cupreus. The sequence continues at coordinate 19,306 of CAWWDY010002186.1, read as the reverse complement.
TAAAGTTTCCTTGCAGTCACTACTGCGATGTTCCCCAGCGCATTTCGAACATGCTATTTTCTTTTCACATTTTGTACTCTTGTGGTAATATCCTGAGCAGTTAAAACATCTCCATATTTTTAAATTTTCTATTACATGACACCTGCTCCATCCAACATTAATTTTTTCCTGTTTCATTATATCTTTAAATGTTTTACTATCGACTTTTACGGTAGCTGTTATATTTTTTTTATTATCTTCTTTTAAATATGTTACTTCAATCATTGCATTTTGCTTATCAATATATTCATTTTGTGTTAAAATACAGTTTTTAATTTCTTCCTTTGTTAACTTTTCGCGAATGGCAAGAATTTTTATTTCTGGATTTTGCAAAATTGGTTCTCTAACTTCATAGTTTTGTCCCAGTTCTTTTTCCACTTCATTTTTCATTTTTTTAATATCATATTTACTATTGCATTGCACAACAATACCTCCCTCTTTTATATTTTTTACTGCAGAAACTCCGACATTTAATTTAGCAGGATTTATTTTCTGTTTTACCTCAGATATAGTTTTGGTACAATCTTGGGTACCCTTTGGCTTAATTATTACAGCTGGACGACTAACTACTTTGGAATATGATGATACACTAGTTTCTTTATTACAATTAACTAAACTATTTACAATTTGCTTTAATTCTTTAATTTCATTTTTGAGTATCTCCATATCTCGTTTCCATAGCTTTTTTATTTCGAAAGATTCATCAGTTCTGCAGTTTGTGCAAAACCATTGTATCCCTTTACACGATTTAATTGTTGAATAATCTTTATCCTTAATCTTTGCACACTTAATATGGAACCATCCTTTACATTTTCCATCACATCCTAATACGTTATCTCCATTAAAATCAATTTTACATGAAGTACAGGATTTGCTCTCTTCTTCAGAATCACTCATTGTAAAATAAATTTATTTTTAATTTCATGAAAATTTTTATTTTTACTATAGCTGGCAACACTGAGTTTGTTAATTAATACGACTGAGTCTGTCGCGCACCGACTTAAGTATGTTAAACAATTATCAGCCGTACGTACTTTTTGACAGCAACAAGGTCACTAAACAAAAGTCATTTAACAACACTAATATAAATAAACCACTAATCAAAAATTATTTAGTCGTGTAGAAAAAACTTAACTCTATCACCACACTAGCAATAAACTAAATAAAACTTTATTTTTCTAAGATTTTCGCCAGATAAAAAACCACCAGAAAACAAAGTGTCACTCATCAAAATACTATACAACAGTAATGTTGGTGGAAGTAAGACAAAAATGTAATGGCTTATGTTTGCAAAGTCAAGATAAAATAGCTGTTTTCAGATTGCAAAAACATACAAAATGCTGTTTTCAAGTATTTAAACTGTCATATTCATGTTTCTGTCGTGTATAATAGCTAATATTGGTGAAAGCAAGATAAAAATGCTGTTTTAAGCATGCAAAAGCATACAAAACACCGTTTTCAAGTATTTAAACTGTCATATTCATGTTTCTGTCGTGTATAATAGCTAATGTTGGTGAAAGCAAGATAAAAATGCTGTTTTAAGCATGCAAAAGCATACAAAACACCGTTTTCAAGTATTTAAACTGTCATATTCATGTTTCTGTCGTGTATAATAGCTAATGTTGGTGAAAGCAAGATAACAATGCTGTTTTAAGCATGCAAAAGCATACAAAACACCGTTTTCAAGTATTTAAACTGTCATATTCATGTTTCTGTCGTGTATAATAGCTAATGTTGGTGAAAGCAAGATAAAAATGCTGCTTTAAGCATGCAAAAGAATACAAAACACCGTTTTCAAGTATTTAAACTGTCATATTAATGTATATGTCGTGTGTAAAGGCTTATGTTTGTAAAATCAAGATAAAAATGCTGTTTTAAGCATGCAAAAGCATACAAAACACCGTTTTCAAGTATTTAAACTGTCATATTCATGTTTCTGTCGTGTATAATAGCTAATGTTGTTGAAAGCAAGATAAAAATGCTGCTTTAAACATGCAAATGCATACAAAACACGGTTTTCAAGTATTTAAACTGTCATATTCATGTAAATGTCGTGTGTAATGGCTTATGTTTGCAAAGTCAAGATAAAATACCTGTTTTCAGCTTGCAAAAACATACAAAATGCTGTTTTAAAGTATTTAAACTGTCATATTCATGTTTCTGTCGTGTATAATAGCTAATATTGGTGAAAGCAAGATAAAAATGCTGTTTTAAGCATGCAAAAGCATACAAAACACCGTTTTCAAGTATTTAAACTGTCATATTCATGTTTCTGTCGTGTATAATAGCTAATGTTGGTGAAAGTAAGACAAAAATGCTGTTTTAGCATGCAAAAGCATACAAAACACCGTTTTCAAGTATTTAAACTGTCATATTCATGTATATGTCGTGTGTAATGGCTTATGTTTGGAAAATCAAGATAAAAATGCTGTTTTAAGCATGCAAAAGCATAAAAAACACCGTTTTCAAGTATTTAAACTGTCATATTCATGTTTCTGTCGTGTATAATAGCTAATGTTGGTGAAAGCAAGACAAAAATTCTGTTTTAAGCATGCAAAAGCATACAAAACACCGTTTTCAAGTATTTAAACTGTCATATTCATGTATATGTCGTGTGTAATGGCTTATGTTTGCAAAATTAAGATAAAATAGCTGTTTTCAGCTTGCAAAAACATACAAAATGCTGTTTTCAAGTATTTAAATTGTCATATTTATGTTTCTGTCGTGTATAATAGCTAATGTTGGTGAAAGCAAGATAAAAATGCTGTTTTAAGCTTGCAAAAGCATACAAAACACCGTTTTCAAGTATTTAAACTGTCATATTCATGTATATGTCGTGTGTAATGGCTTATGTTTGCTAAATCAAGATAAAATAGCTGTTTTCAGCTTGCAAAAACATACAAAATGCTGTTTTCAAGTATTTAAATTGTCATATTTATGTTTCTGTCGTGTATAATAGCTAATGTTGGCGAAAGCAAGATAAAAATGCTGTTTTAAGCATGCAAAAGCATACAAAACACCGTTTTCAAGTATTTAAACTATCATATTCATGTATATGTCGTGTGTAAAGGCTTATGTTTGCAAAATCAAGATAAAATAGCTCTTTTCAGCTTGCAAAAACATACAAAATGCTGTTTTCAAGTATTTAAACTGTCATATTCATGTTTCTGTCGTGTATAGTAGCTAATGTTGGTGAAAGCAAGATAAAAATGCTGTTTTAAGCATGCAAAAGCATACAAAACACGGTTTTCAAGTATTTAAACTGTCATATTCAAGTAAATGTCGTGTGTAATGGCTTATGTCTGCAAAATCAAGATAAAATAGCTGTTTTCAGCTTGCAAAAACCTACAAAATGCTGTTTTCAAGTATTTAAACTGTCATATTTATGTTTCTGTCATGTATAATAGCTAATGTTGGTGAAAGCAAGATAAAAATGCTGTTTTAAGCATGCAAAAGCATACAAAACACCGTTTTCAAGTATTTAAACTGTCATATTTATGTTTCTGTCGTGTATAATAGCTAATGTTGGTGAAAGCAAGATAAAAATGCTGTTTTAAGCATTCAAAACTGTCATATTCATGTAAATGTCGTGTGTAATGGCTTATGTTTGCAAAGTCAAGATAAAATAGCTGTTTTCAGATTGCAAAAACATACAAAATGCTGTTTTCAAGTATTTAAACTGTCATATTCATGTTTCTGTCGTGTATAATAGCTAATATTGGTGAAAGCAAGATAAAAATGCTGTTTAAAGCATGCAAAAGCATACAAAACACCGTTTTCAAGTATTTAAACTGTCATATTCATGTTTCTGTCGTGTATAATAGCTAATGTTGGTGAAAGCAAGATAAAAATGCTGTTTTAAGCATGCAAAAGCATACAAAACACCGTTTTCAAGTATTTAAACTGTCATATTCATGTTTCTGTCGTGTATAATAGCTAATGTTGGTGAAAGCAAGATAAAAATGCTGTTTTAAGCATGCAAAAGCATACAAAACACCGTTTTCAAGTATTTAAACTGTCATATTCATGTTTCTGTCGTGTATAATAGCTAATGTTGGTGAAAGCAAGATAAAAATGCTGCTTTAAGCATGCAAAAGAATACAAAACACCGTTTTCAAGTATTTAAACTGTCATATTAATGTATATGTCGTGTGTAATGGCTTATGTTTGGAAAATCAAGATAAAAATGCTGTTTTAAGCATGCAAAAGCATACAAAACACCGTTTTCAAGTATTTAAACTGTCATATTCATGTTACTGTCGTGTATAATAGCTAATGTTGGTGAAAGCAAGATAAAAATGCTGTTTTAAGCATGCAAAAGCATACAAAACACGGTTTTCAAGTATTTAAACTGTCATATTCATGTAAATGTCGTGTGTAATGGCTTATGTTTGCAAAGTCAAGATAAAATACCTGTTTTCAGCTTGCAAAAACATTCAAAATGCTGTTTTAAAGTATTTAAACTGTCATATTCATGTTTCTGTCGTGTATAATAGCTAATATTGGTGAAAGCAAGATAAAAATGCTGTTTTAAGCATGCAAAAGCATACAAAACACCATTTTCAAGTATTTAAACTGTCATATTCATGTTTCTGTCGTGTATAATAGCTAATGTTGGTAAAAGCAAGATAAAAATGTTGTTTTAAGCATGCAAAAGCATACAAAGCACCGTTTTCAAGTATTTAAACTGTCATATTCATTTTTCTGTCGTGTATAATAGCTAATGTTGGTGAAAGCTAGATAAAAATGCTGTTTTAAGCATGCAAAAGCATACAAAACCCTGTTTTCAAGTATTTAAACTGTCATATTCATGTATATGTCGTGTGTAATGGCTTATGTTTGTAAAATCAAGATAAAAAAGCTGTTTTCAGATTGCAAAAACATACAAAATGCTGTTTTCAAGTATTTAAACTGTCATTTTTATGTTTCTGTCGTGTATAACAGCTAATGTTGGTGAAAGCAAGATAAAAATGCTGTTTTAAGCATGCAAAAGCATACAAAACACCATTTTCAAGTATTTAAACTGTCATATTCATGTTTCTGTCGTGTATAATAGCTAATGTTGGTGAAAGCAAGACAAAATTGCTGTTTTAAGCATGCAAAAGCATACAAAACACCGTTTTCAAGTATTTAAACTGTCATATTCATGTATATGTCGTGTGTTATGGCTTGTGTTTGCAAAATCAAGATAAAAAAGCTGTTTTCAGCTTGCAAAAACATACAAAATGCTGTTTTCAAGTATTTTAACTATCATATTCATGTTTCTGTCGTGTATAATAGCTAATGTTGGTGAAAGTAAGATAAAAATGCTGTTTTAAGCATACAAAAGCATACAAAACACCGTTTTCAAGTATTTAAACTGTCATATTCATGTATATGTCGTGTGTAATGGCTTATGTTTGCAAAATCAAGATAAAATAGCTGTTTTCAGCTTGAAAAAACATACAAAATGCTATTTTCAAATATTTAAACTGTCATATTAATGTTTCTGTCGTGTATAATAGCTAATGTTGGTGAAAGCAAGATAAAAATGCTGTTTTAAGCATGCAAAAGCATACAAAACACCGTTTTTAAGTATTTAAACTGTCATATTCATGTATATGTCGTGCGTAATGGCTTATGTTAGCAAAATTAAGATAAAATAGCTGTTTTCAGTTTGCAAAAACATACAAAATGCTGTTTTCAAGTATTTAAACTGTCATATTCATGTTTCTGTCGTGTATAATAGCTAATGTTTGTGAAAGCAAGATAAAAATTCTGTTTAAGCATACAAAAGCATACAAAACACCGTTTTCAAGTATTTAAACTGTCGTATTCATGTATATGTCGTGTGTAATGGCTTATGTTTGCAAAATCAAGATAAAATAGCTGTTTTCAGCTTGAAAAAACATACAAAATGCTGTTTTCAAGTATTTAAACTGTCATATTCATGTTTCTGTCGTGTATAATAGCTAATGTTTGTGAAAGCAAGATAAAAATTCTGTTTAAGCATACAAAAGCATACAAAGCACCGTTTTCAAGTATTTAAACTGTCATATTCATTTTTCTGTCGTGTATAATAGCTAATGTTGGTGAAAACAAGATAAAAATGCTGTTTTAAGCATGCAAAAGCATAGAAAACACCGTTTTCAAGTATTTAAACTGTCATATTCATGTATATGTCATGCGTAATGGCTTATGTTTGCAAAATCAAGATAAAATAGCCGTTTTCAGCTTGCAAAAACATACAAAATGCTGTTTTCAAGTATTTAAACCGTCATATTCATGTATATGTCGTTTGTAATGGCTTATGTTTGCAAAATCAAGATAAAATAGCTGTTTTGAGTTTGCAAAAACATACAAAATGCTGTTTTCAAGTATTTAAACTGTCATATCCATGTTTCTGTCGTGTATAATAGCTAATGTTGGTGAAAGCAAGATAAAAATTCTGTTTAAGCATACAAAAGCATACAAAACACCGTTTTCAAGTATTTAAACTGTCGTATTCATGTATATGTCTTGTGTAATGGCTTATGTTTGCAAAATTAAGATAAAATAGCTGTTTTCAGTTTGCAGAAACATACAAAATGCTGTTTTCAAGTTTTTAAACTGTCATATTAATGTTTCTGTCGTGTATAATAGCTAATGTTGGTAAAAGCAAGATAATAATGTTGTTTTAAGCATGCAAAAGCATACAAAGCACCGTTTTCAAGTATTTAAACTGTCATATTCATTTTTCTGTCGTGTATAATAGCTAATGTTGGTGAAAGCTAGATAAAAATGCTGTTTTAAGCATGCAAAAGCATACAAAACCCCGTTTTTAAGTATTTAAACTGTCATATTCATGTATATGTCGTGTGTAATGGCTTATGTTTGCAAAGTCAAGATAAAATAGCTGTTTTCAGATTGCAAAAACATACAAAATGCTGTTTTCAAGTATTTAAACTGTCATATTCATGTTTCTGTCGTGTATAATAGCTAATGTTTGTGAAAGCAAGATAAAAATTCTGTTTAAGCATACAAAAGCATACAAAGCACCGTTTTCAAGTATTTAAACTGTCATATTCATTTTTCTGTCGTGTATAATAGCTAATGTTGGTGAAAACAAGATAAAAATGCTGTTTTAAGCATGCAAAAGCATAGAAAACACCGTTTTCAAGTATTTAAACTGTCATATTTATGTTTCTGTCGTGTTTAATATGTAATGTTGGTGAAAGCTAGATAAAAATGCTGTTTTAAGCATGCAAAAGCATACAAAAGTATTTAAACTGTCATATTCATGTATATGTCGTGTGTAATGGCTTATGTTTGCAAAATCAAGATAAAAAAGCTGTTTTCAGCTTGCAAAAACATACAAAATGCTGTTTTCAAGTATTAAAACTGTCATATTCATGTTTCTGTCGTGTATAATAGCTAATGTTGGTGAAAGCAAGATAAAAATGCTGTTTTAAGCATACAAAAGCATACAAAATACCGTTTTTAAGTATTTAAACTGTCATATTCATGTATATGTCATGCGTAATGGCTTATGTTTGCAAAATCAAGATAAAATAGCCGTTTTCAGCTTGCAAAAACATACAAAATGCTGTTTTCAAGTATTTAAACCGTCATATTCATGTATATGTCGTTTGTAATGGCTTATGTTTGCAAAATCAAGATAAAATAGCTGTTTTGAGTTTGCAAAAACATACAAAATGCTGTTTTCAAGTATTTAAACTGTCATATCCATGTTTCTGTCGTGTATAATAGCTAATGTTGGTGAAAGCAAGATAAAAATTCTGTTTAAGCATACAAAAGCATACAAAACACCGTTATCAAGTATTTAAACTGTCGTATTCATGTATATGTCTTGTGTAATGGCTTATGTTTGCAAAATTAAGATAAAATAGCTGTTTTCAGTTTGCAAAAACATACAAAATGCTGTTTTCAAGTTTTTAAACTGTCATATTCATGTTTCTGTCGTGTATAATAGCTAATGTTGGTAAAAGCAAGATAATAATGTTGTTTTAAGCATGCAAAAGCATACAAAGCACCGTTTTAAAGTATTTAAACTGTCATATTCATTTTTCTGTCGTGTATAATAGCTAATGTTGGTGAAAGCTAGATAAAAATGCTGTTTTAAGCATGCAAAAGCATACAAAACCCCGTTTTCAAGTATTTAAACTGTCATATTCATGTATATGTCGTGTGTAATGGCTTATGTTTGCAAAGTCAAGATAAAATAGCTGTTTTCAGATTGCAAAAACATACAAAATGCTGTTTTCAAGTATTTAAACTGTCATATTCATGTTTCTGTCGTGTATAATAGCTAATATTGGTGTAAGCAAGATAAAAATGCTGTTTTAAGCATGCAAAAGCATACAAAACACCGTTTTCATGTATTTAAACTGTCATATTCATGTTTCTGTCGTGTATAATAGCTAATGTTGGTGAAAGCAAGATAAAAATGCTGCTTTAAGCATGCAAAAGCATACAAAACACCGTTTTCAAGTATTTAAACTGTCATATTCATGTTTCTGTCGTGTATAATAGCTAATGTTGGTAAAAGCAAGATAAAAATGCTGTTTTAAGCATGCAAAAGCATACAAAACACGGTTTTCAAGTATTTAAACTGTCATATTCATGTAAATGTCATGTGTAATGGCTTATGTTTGCAAAGTCAAGATAAAATACCTGTTTTCAGCTTGCAAAAACATACAAAATGCTGTTTTAAAGTATTTAAACTGTCATATTCATGTTTCTGTCGTGTATAATAGCTAATATTGGTGAAAGCAAGATAAAAATGTTGTTTTAAACATGCAAAAGCATACAAAACACCGTTTTCAAGTATTTAAACTGTCATATTCATGTTTCTGTCGTGTATAATAGCAAATGTTAGTGAAAGTAAGACAAAAATGCTGTTTTAAGCATGCAAAAGCATACAAAACACCGTTTTCAAGTATTTAAACTGTCATATTCATGTATATGTCGTGTGTAATGGCTTATGTTTGGAAAATCAAGATAAAAATGCTGTTTTAAGCATGCAAAAGCATAAAAAACACCGTTTTCAAGTATTTAAACTGTCATATTCATGTTTCTGTCGTGTATAATAGCTAATGTTGGTGAAAGCAAGATAAAAATGCTGTTTTAAGCATGCAAAAGCATAGAAAACACCGTTTTCAAGTATTTAAACTGTCATATTCATGTCTCTGTCGTGTATAATAGCTAATGTTGGTGAAAGCAAGATAAAAATGCTGTTTTGAGCATGCAAAAGCATTCAAAACACCGTTTTCAAGTACTTAAACAGTCATATTCATGTATATGTCGTGTGTAATGGCTTATGTTTGCAAAATCAAGATAAAATAGCTGTTTTCAGCTTGCATAAACATACAAAATGCTGTTTTCAAGTATTTAAATTGTCATATTCATGTTTCTGTCGTGTATAATAGCTAATATGGGGTAAATAGCTCCGTGGTAACGTGTCGGACTGTGGATCGTGAGATCCTCAGTTCGAATCCCACTGCCGACAGTTACAAATTTAAATTTACCCCTGTGGTTCCCACTCCACTAACATCCTTGGGGGCTATGATTTGACGGCTGGTAACCGCACTTCATACGAAAAAATATATCACCTACCGAGATCTGCGTAAGCAGAGTGCCACACCCGTAATGGGTAAAAGGCGTGATGATATATTTATTTTATTTTATAATAGCTAATGTTGGTGAAAGCAAGATAAAAATGCTGTTTTAAGCATGCAAGAGCAAACAAAACACCGTTTTCAAGTATTTAAACTGTCATATTCATGTATATGTGGTGTGTAATGGCTTTTGTTTGCAAAATCAAGATAAAATAGCTGTTTTTAGCTTGCAAAAACTTACAAAATGCTGTTTTCAAGTATTTAAACTGTCATATTCATGTTTCTGTCGTGTATAATAGCTAATGTTGGTGAAAGCAAGATAAAAATGCTCTTTTAAGCATGCAAAAGCATACAAAACACCGTTTTCAAGTATTTAAACTGTCATATTCATGTTTCTGTCGTGTATAATAGCTAATGTTGGTAAAAGCAAGATAAAAATGCTGTTTTAAGCATGCAAAAGCATACAAAACACGGTTTTCAAGTATTTAAACTGTCATATTCATGTAAATGTCGTGTGTAATGGCTTATGTTTGCAAAGTCAAGATAAAATACCTGTTTTCAGCTTGCAAAAACATACAAAATGCTGTTTTAAAGTATTTAAACTGTCATATTCATGTTTCTGTCGTGTATAATAGCTAATATTGGTGAAAGCAAGATAAAAATGTTGTTTTAAACATGCAAAAGCATACAAAACACCGTTTTCAAGTATTTAAACTGTCATATTCATGTTTCTGTCGTGTATAATAGCAAATGTTAGTGAAAGTAAGACAAAAATGCTGTTTTAAGCATGCAAAAGCATACAAAACACCGTTTTCAAGTATTTAAACTGTCATATTCATGTATATGTCGTGTGTAATGGCTTATGTTTGGAAAATCAAGATAAAAATGCTGTTTTAAGCATGCAAAAGCATAAAAAACACCGTTTTCAAGTATTTAAACTGTCATATTCATGTTTCTGTCGTGTATAATAGCTAATGTTGGTGAAAGCAAGATAAAAATGCTGTTTTAAGCATGCAAAAGCATAGAAAACACCGTTTTCAAGTATTTAAACTGTCATATTCATGTCTCTGTCGTGTATAATAGCTAATGTTGGTGAAAGCAAGATAAAAATGCTGTTTTGAGCATGCAAAAGCATTCAAAACACCGTTTTCAAGTACTTAAACAGTCATATTCATGTATATGTCGTGTGTAATGGCTTATGTTTGCAAAATCAAGATAAAATAGCTGTTTTCAGCTTGTATAAACATACAAAATGCTGTTTTCAAGTATTTAAATTGTCATATTCATGTTTCTGTCGTGTATAATAGCTAATGTTGGTGAAAGCAAGATAAAAATGCTGTTTTAAGCATGCAAGAGCAAACAAAACACCGTTTTCAAGTATTTAAACTGTCATATTCATGTATATGTAGTGTGTAATGGCTTTTGTTTGCAAAATCAAGATAAAATAGCTGTTTTTAGCTTGCAAAAACTTACAAAATGCTGTTTTCAAGTATTTAAACTGTCATATTCATGTTTCTGTCGTGTATAATAGCTAATGTTGGTGAAAGCAAGATAAAAATGCTGTTTTAAGCATGCAAAAGCATACAAAACACCGTTTTCAAGTATTTGAACTGTCATACTCATGTATATGTCGTGTGTAATGGCTTATGCTGGCAAAATCAAGATAAAATAGCTGTTTTCAGCTTGCAAAAACATACAAAATGCTGTTTTCAAGTATTTAAACTGTCATATTCATGTTTCTGTAATGTATAATAGCTAATGTTGGTAAAAGCAAGATAAAAATGCTGTTTAAGCATGCAAAAGCATACAAAACACCGTTTTCAAGTATTTAAACTGTCATATTCATGTATATGTCGTGTGTAATGGCTTATGTTTACAAAATCAAGATAAAATAGCTGTTTTCAGCTTGCAAAAACATACAAAATGCTGTTTTCAAGTATTTAAAGTGTCATATTCAGGTTTCTGTCGTGTATAATAGCTAATGTTGGTGAAAGCAAGATAAAAATGCTGTTTTAAGCATGCAAAAGCATACAAAACACCGTTTTCAAGTATTTAAACTGTCATATTCATGTTTCTGTCGTGTATAATAGCTAATGTTGGTGAAAGCAAGACAAAATTGCTGTTTTAAGCATGCAAAAGCATACAAAACACCGTTTTCAAGTATTTAAACTGTCATATTCATGTATATGTCGTGTGTAATGGCTTATGTTTGCAAAATCAAGATAAAATAGCTGTTTTCAGCTTGCAAAAACATACAAAATGCTGTTTTCAAGTATTTAAACTATCATATTCATGTTTCTGTCGTGTATAACAGCTAATGTTGGTGAAAGCAAGATAAAAATGCTGTTTTAAGCATGCAAAAGCATACAAAACACCGTTTTCAAGTATTTAAACTGTCATATTCATGTATATGTCGTGCGTAATGGCTTATGTTTGCAAAATTAAGATAAAATAGCTGTTTTCAGTTTGCAAAAACATACAAAATGCTGTTTTCAAGTATTTAAACTGTCATATTCATGTTTCTGTCGTGTATAATAGCTAATGTTTGTGAAAGCAAGATAAAAATTCTGTTTAAGCATACAAAAGCATACAAAACACCGTTTTCAAGTATTTAAACTGTCGTATTCATGTATATGTCGTGTGTAATGGCTTATGTTTGCAAAATCAAGATAAAATAGCTGTTTTCAGCTTGAAAAAACATACAAAATGCTGTTTTCAAGTATTTAAACTGTCATATTCATGTTTCTGTCGTGTATAATAGCTAATGTTGGTGAAAACAAGTTAAAAATGCTGTTTTAAGCATGCAAAAGCATAGAAAACACCGTTTTCAAGTATTTAAACTGTCATATTTATGTTTCTGTCGTGTATAATAGGTAATGTTTGTGAAAGCTAGATAAAAATGCTGTTTTAAGCATGCAAAAGCATACAAAAGTATTTAAACTGTCATATTCATGTATATGTCGTGTGTAATGGCTTATGTTTGCAAAATCAAGATAAAAAAGCTGTTTTCAGCTTGCAAAAACATACAAAATGCTGTTTTCAAGTATTAAAACTGTCATATTCATGTTTCTGTCGTGTATAATAGCTAATGTTGGTGAAAGCAAGATAAAAATGCTGTTTTAAGCATACAAAAGCATACAAAACACCGTTTTTAGGTATTTAAACTGTCATATTCATGTATATGTCATGCGTAATGGCTTATGTTTGCAAAATCAAGATAAAATAGCCGTTTTCAGCTTGCAAAAACATACAAAATGCTGTTTTCAAGTATTTAAACTGTCATATTCATGTATATGTTGTTTGTAATGGCTTATGTTTGCAAAATCAAGATAAAATAGCTGTTTTCAGTTTGCAAAAACATACAAAATGCTGTTTTCAAGTATTTAAACTGTCATATTCATGTTTCTGTCGTGTATAATAGCTAATGTTGGTGAAAGCAAGATAAAAATTCTGTTTAAGCATACAAAAGCATACAAAACACCGTTTTCAAGTATTTAAACTGTCGTATTCATGTATATGTCTTGTGTAATGGCTTATGTTTGCAAAATTAAGATAAAATAGCTGTTTTCAGTTTGCAAAAACATACAAAATGCTGTTTTCAAGTACTTAAATTGTCATATTCATGTTTCTGTCGTGTATAATAGCTAATGTTGGTGAAAGCAAGATAAAAATGCTGTTTTAAGCATGCAAAAGCATAGAAAACACCGTTTTCAAGTATTTAAACTGTCATATTCATGTCTCTGTCGTGTATAATAGCTAATGTTGGTGAAAGCAAGATAAAAATGCTGTTTTGAGCATGCAAAAGCATTCAAAACACCGTTTTCAAGTACTTAAACAGTCATATTCATGTATATATCGTGTGTAATGGCTTATGTTTGCAAAATCAAGATAAAATAGCTGTTTTCAGCTTGCAAAAACATACAAAATGCTGTTTTCAAGTATTTAAATTGTCATATTCATGTTTCTGTCGTGTATAATAGCTAATGTTGGTGAAAGCAAGATAAAAATGCTGTTTTAAGCATGCAAGAGCAAACAAAACACCGTTTTCAAGTATTTAAACTGTCATATTCATGTATATGTCGTGTGTAATGGCTTTTGTTTGCAAAATCAAGATGAAATAGCTGTTGTTAGCTTGCAAAAACTTACAAAATGCTGTTTTCAAGTATTTAAACTGTCATATTCATGTTTCTGTCGTGTATAATAGCTAATGTTGGTGAAAGCAAGATAAAAATGCTGTTTTAAGCATGCAAAAGCATACAAAACACCGTTTTCAAGAATTTGAACTGTCATACTCATGTATATGTCGTGTGTAATGGCTTATGCTTGCAAAATCAAGATAAAATAGCTGTTTTCAGCTTGCAAAAACATACAAAATGCTGTTTTCAAGTATTTAAACTGTCATATTCATGTTTCTGTAATGTATAATAGCTAATGTTGGTAAAAGCAAGATAAAAATGCTGTTTAAGCATGCAAAAGCATACAAAACACCGTTTTCAAGTATTTAAACTGTCATATTCATGTATATGTCGTGTGTAATGGCTTATGTTTACAAAATCAAGATAAAATAGCTGTTTTCAGCTTGCAAAATCATACAAAATGCTGTTTTCAAGTATTTAAACTGTCATATTCAGGTTTCTGTCGTGTATAATAGCTAATGTTGGTAAAAGCAAGAAAAAAATGCTGTTTTAAGCATGCAAAAGCATACAAAACAACGTTTTCAAGTATATAAACTGTCATATTCATGTTTCTTTCGTGTATAATAGCTAATGTTGGTGAAAGCAAGATAAAAATGCTGTTTTAAGCATGCAAAAGCATACAAAATACCGTTTTCAAGTATTTAAACTGTCATATTCAAGTATATGTCGTGTGTAATGGCTTATGTTTGCAAAATTAAGATAAAATAGCTGTTTTCAGCTTGCAAAAATATACAAAATGCGGTTTTCAAGTATATAAATTGTCATATTCATGTTTCTGTGGTGTATAATAGCTAATGTTGGTGAAAGCAAGATAAAATTGCTGTTTTAAGCATGCAAGAGCAAACAAAACACGGTTTTCAAGTTTTTAAACTGCCATATTCATGTATATGTCGTGTGTAATGGCTTTTGTTTGCAAAATCAAGATGAAATAGCTGTTTTCAGCTTGCAAAATTATACAAAATGCTGTTTTCAAGTTTTTAAACTGTCATATTCATGTTTCTGTCGTGTATAATAGCTAATGTTGGTAAAAGCAAGATAAAAATGTTGTTTTAAGCATGCAAAAGCATACAAAGCACCGTTTTCAAGTATTTAAACTGTCATATTCATTTTTCTGTCGTGTATAATAGCTAATGTTGGTGAAAGCTAGATAAAAATGCTGTTTTAAGCATGCAAAAGCATACAAAACCCCGTTTTCAAGTATTTAAACTGTCATATTCATGTATATGTCGTGTGTAATGGCTTATGTTTGTAAAATCAAGATAAATAGCTGTTTTCAGATTGCAAAAACATACAAAATGCTGTTTTCAAGTATTTAAACTGTCATTTTATGTTTCTGTCGTGTATAACAGCTAATGTTGGTGAAAGCAAGATAAAAATGCTGTTTTAAACATGCAAAAGCATACAAAACACCGTTTTCAAGTATTTAAACTGTCATATTCATGTTTCTGTCGTGTATAATAGCTAATGTTGGTGAAAGCAAGACAAAATTGCTGTTTTAAGCATGCAAAAGCATACAAAACACCGTTTTCAAGTATTTAAACTGTCATATTCATGTATATGTCGTGTGTAATGGCTTATGTTTGCAAAATCAAGATAAAATAGCTGTTTTCAGCTTGCAAAAACATACAAAATGCTGTTTTCAAGTATTTAAACTATCATATTCATGTTTCTGTCGTGTATAACAGCTAATGTTGGTGAAAGCAAGATAAAAATGCTGTTTTAAGCATGCAAAAGCATACAAAACACCGTTTTCAAGTATTTAAACTGTCATATTCATGTATATGTCGTGCGTAATGGCTTATGTTTGCAAAATTAAGATAAAATAGCTGTTTTCAGTTTGCAAAAACATACAAAATGCTGTTTTCAAGTATTTAAACTGTCATATTCATGTTTATGTCGTGTATAATAGCTAATGTTTGTGAAAGCAAGATAAAAATTCTGTTTAAGCATACAAAAGCATACAAAACACCGTTTTCAAGTATTTAAACTGTCGTATTCATGTATATGTCGTGTGTAATGGCTTATGTTTGCAAAATCAAGATAAAATAGCTGTTTTCAGCTTGAAAAAACATACAAAATTCTGTTTTCAAGTATTTAAACTGTCATATTCATGTTTCTGTCGTATATAATAGCTAATGTTGGTGAAAACAAGTTAAAAATGCTGTTTTAAGCATGCAAAAGCATAGAAAACACCGTTTTCAAGTATTTAAACTGTCATATTTATGTTTCTGTCGTGTATAATAGGTAATGTTGGTGAAAGCTAGATAAAAATGCTGTTTTAAGCATGCAAAAGCATACAAAAGTATTTAAACTGTCATATTTATGTATATGTCGTGTGTAATGGCTTATGTTTGCAAAATCAAGAAAAAAAAGCTGTTTTCAGCTTGCAAAAACATACAAAATGCTGTTTTCAAGTATTAAAACTGTCATATTCATGTTTCTGTCGTGTATAATAGCTAATGTTGGTGAAAGCAAGATAAAAATGCTGTTTTAAGCATACAAAAGCATACAAAACACCGTTTTTAGGTATTTAAACTGTCATATTCATGTATATGTCATGCGTAATGGCTTATGTTTGCAAAATCAAGATAAAATAGCCGTTTTCAGCTTGCAAAAACATACAAAATGCTGTTTTCAAGTATTTAAACTGTCATATTCATGTATATGTCGTTTGTAATGCTTATGTTTGCAAAATCAAGATAAAATAGCTGTTTTCAGTTTGCAAAAACATACAAAATGCTGTTTTCAAGTATTTAAACTGTCATATTCATGTTTCTGTCGTGTATAATAGCTAATGTTGGTGAAAGCAAGATAAAAATTCTGTTTAAGCATACAAAAGCATACAAAACACCGTTTTCAAGTATTTAAACTGTCGTATTCATGTATATGTCTTGTGTAATGGCTTATGTTTGCAAAATTAAGATAAAATAGCTGTTTTCAGTTTGCAAAAACATACAAAATGCTGTTTTCAAGTATTTAAACTGTCATATTCATGTTTCTGTCGTGTATAATAGCTAATGTTTGTGAAAGCAAGATAAAAATTCTGTTTAAGCATGCAAAAGCATACAAAACACCGTTTTCAAGTATTTAAACTGTCATATTCATGTATATGTCGTGTGTAATGGCTTATGTTTGCAAAATTAAGATAAAATTGCTGTTTTCAGTTTGCAAAAACATACAAAATGCTGTTTTCAAGTATTTAAACTGTCATATTCATGTTTCTGTCGTGTATAATAGCTAATGTTTGTGAAAGCAAGATAAAAATTGTGTTAAGCATACAAAAGCATACAAAACACCGTTTTCAAGTATTTAAACTGTCGTATTCATGTATATGTCGTGTGTAATGGCTTATGTTTGCAAAATCAAGATAAAATAGCTGTTTTCAGATTGCAAAAACATACAAAATGCTGTTTTCAAGTATTTAAACTGTCATATTCATGTTTCTGTCGTGTATAATAGCTAATGTTGGTGAAAACAAGATAAAAATGCTGTTTTAAGCATGCAAAAGCATAGAAAACACCGTTTTCAAGTATTTAAACTGTCATATTTATGTTTCTGTCGTGTATAATAGGTAATGTTGGTGAAAGCTAGATAAAAATGCTGTTTTAAGCATGCAAAAGCATACAAAAGTATTTAAACTGTCATATTCATGTATATGTCGTGGTAATGGCTTATGTTTGCAAAATCAAGATAAAAAAGCTGTTTTCAGCTTGCAAAAACATACAAAATGCTGTTTTCAAGTATTAAAACTGTCATATTCATGTTTCTGTCGTGTATAATAGCTAATGTTGGTGAAAGCAAGATAAAGTGCTGTTTTAAGCATACAAAAGCATACAAAACACCGTTTTTATGTATTTAAACTATCATATTCATGTATCTGACGTGTGTAATGGCTTATGTTTGCAAAATCAAGATAAAATAGCTGTTTTCAGCTTGCAAAAAAATACAAAATGCCGTTTTCAAGTATTTAAACTGTCATATTCATGTTTCTGTCGTGTATAATAGCTAATGTTGGTGAAAGCAAGATAAAATGCTGTTTAAGCATACAAAAGCATACAAAACACCGTTTTCAAGTATATAAACCGTCATATTCATGTTTATGTCGTGTGTAATGGCTTATGTATGCAAAATCAAGATAATATAGCTGTTTTCAGCTTGCAAAAACATACAAAATGCTGTATTCAAGTATTTAAACTGTCATATTCATGTTTCTGTCGTGTATAATAGCTAATATTGGTGAAAGCAAGATAAAAATGCTGTTTTAAGCATGCAAGAGCAAACAAAACACCGTTTTCAAGTTTTTAAACTGTCATATTCATGTATATGTCGTGTGTAATGGCTTATGTTTGCAAAATCAAGATAAAAAAGCTGTTTTCAGCTTGCAAAAACATACAAAATGCTGTTTTCAAGTATTTAAACTGTCATATTCATGTTTCTGTCGTGTATAATAGCTAATGTTGGTGAAAGCAAGATAAAAATGCTGTTTTAAGCATACAAAAGCATACAAAACACGGTTTTCAAGTATTTAAACTGTCATATTCATGTATATGTCGTGTGTAATGGCTTATGTTTGCAAAATCAAGATAAAATAGCTGTTTTCAGCTTGCAAAAACATACAAAATGCTGTTTTCAAGTATTTAAACTGTCATATTCATGTTTCTGTCGTGTATAATAGCTAATGTTGGTGCAAACAAGATAAAAATGCTGTTTTAAGCATGCAAAAGCAAACAAAACACCGTTTTCAAGTATTTAAACTGTCATATTCATGTATTTGTCGTGTTTAATGGCTTATGTTTGCAAAATCAAGATAAAATAGCTGTTTTCAGCTTGCAAAAACATACAAAATGCTGTTTTCAAGTATTTAAACTGTCATATTCATGTATTTATCGTGTGTAATGGCTTATGTTTGCAAAATCAAGATAAAATAGCTGTTTTCAGCTTGCAAAAACATACAAAATGCTGTTTTCAAGTATTTAAACTGTCATATTCATGTTCCTGTCGTGTATAATAGCTAATGTTTGTGAAAGCTAGATAAAAATGCTGTTTTAAGCATGCAAAAGCATACAAAACACCGTTTTCAAGTACTTAAACTGTCATATTCATGTTTCTGTCGTGTATAATAGCTAACGTTGGTGCAAACAAGATAAAAATGCTGTTTTAAGCATGCAATAGCATACAAAACACCGTTTTCAAGAATTTAAACTGTCATATTCATGTATATGTCGTGTGTAATGGCTTATGTTTGCAAAATCAAGATAAAATAGCTGTTTTCAGCTTGAAAAACATACAAAATGCTGTTTTCAATTATTTAAACTGTCAAATTCATGTTTCTGTCGTGTATAATAGCTAATGTTCGTGAAAGCAAGACAAAATTGCTGTTTTAAGCATGCAAAAGCATACAAAACACCGTTTTCAAGTATTTAAACTGTCATATTCATGTATATGTCGTGTGTAATGGCTTATGTTTGCAAAATT